>PNRQ01000160.1:0-86661 GCA_003439915.1 Trichoderma atrobrunneum | reverse complement strand
GAGGCGAGCACAGCTGGCATCTCTGGCGCGCGTGCTTCGACGCCCACAGCCGGAGCAGGAGGCGCTGGGTGCGACATGTCGCGCGGATTGTCGAGAGCGCGACAAACCCCACTGCGAGCGTGTGTGCGTTACGTGGGACGTCTGGGGATTCAAGACCAACAACGGCGCGTTGGCGCGTGTCGAGAGGGAGGCTGGAGCAGAGATGGCCAGACAGCCAGCAATGGGTCTGGAGTGTACAGTACAGACCGGTATGTGAAGTGATTGAAGCAAAAAAAGCAAATACTCGGCAGCAAGCGATAGTGGTTGCAAAGGTGGGTGTCAGTGTCAGTGAGGCAGCAGAAAAGATGTCGGTCCTGGTTTGTGTGTGTGGGTTACGCGCGGTCCAGTCGCGACGGATGCGGGAGGGACGGGCAAGGACGGGATCCCCAAAAGGTCCCCCCAAGACTGCCAAAAGCGCCTGGCAGCGCTGAGAGTTCAAGGCCAGCGGTGACAGCACAGTTGAGATAGGCGCTGCGGTCGCTAGAGCAGTCGGCCAGCGCCCCATAAGTTCTGCACTCTACTCGCTGAGCGTCCAGTGGCATTCGCCATCACTCAGTGGACCTACCTCACTGAGGCTAGGCGCGAAGCCATCGACAGAGTTGCCAGAGTGCCAGAGGCATCACGCGCACTGGAGCACCAGCGCTAAGACGGTGGATTAGGTGGACCCGGCGTCTTTGTAGGTTCAAAGTGACATTGATTGAATGATTGAACCGAGAGAAAAGAGAAGAGGTCAAAGGTAACCCGAAGTCTCAAACTACTAAGTGTCGCACGAGGGGGACAAAGAAAGAGTGTGGAGGGAGAGAAAGTGGGTGAGTGTATAACAAGTAGAAAGTCTCAGGCTGGCTGGCTGGGTTAGTTTCTCTTCCACTCTGTGTAACACCGCGATAGTCTCTCAGCCATCAGATTTCTTCTCCTCTGCAGAATTGAGAGAACAAAATCTTCAGCGGCCGGGCTCGCTAATACCAAAGCAGGGCCACCTGCAGCTCTCTCACATCATCCTACCTGACCTTGCATGGAACAGAGCAAGAAAACGGCGCTACTGTCAATTTTTTATCGTCTCGTTTGCCCGCAAAATGCAACCCTCGGGGCGCGACTTTGTGGGTTGCGCAGTTTTGGCACAGACTTGGGACAAAAGCCTCACTCAAAGGACATGCATATTCGCTCCCTCGTCAGTGACTCCGTTATACAGGGTTTCGTCGTTAGTTTGAGAACCTTTGGTGGGACATTGCTGCACGACTTTTTTCTTGGCTTGTGCTCTCCATCTCAAAATCGCTCCCCGCCACCCCCAAGAAAAACCCCGCGAGTAAGGGACTCCATCCAGCTGGGAGATTTTTTTTTCTGCGCCGGCCGGAGTCAATTGCAGATTTTCCTATCCAGAATTCAGCTGAGAGGCCGAAAGTGGCTCTAGGCGAAGGCCAGTTTCCGCCCTGGCCGGGTTTTTTAAGTTTGCTGCTGGCGTGGCAAATCAATCGGCAACCATGGGAGTTTCCCGTGTTCGACAACCTCCAGCGCACTCCACCACTTTACTTTTTTCTTTGTCTTTGCGGTGTGGGCTGTGCAACCCTGGAAGAGGCTTTTTCGCAGTTGAGTTGAGCCTTGATGGTTCGCGAAATTCGTCATGACACGAAGTCACGTGGATGACGCGACACGTCTTTGTGTCTTAGTCAGCCGCCCAAAAGTCTGATTTCAGCCACAGCCTCGAGCTATTATTAGCACTAACTGGTGGGTAAGGGTTTTCATGCCACACTGCGAGCACGTGATCCATATTCTTGGGATATCTCCATCGTTTGTTACACAGATACAAACGGAGTAGATGCTGCGAGAATCAGTAAATGCAACCCAAGGACAGTGAGATTCTGTTTCATGGCGTCCACTACATCTTGTGTATTTCTACGAGCTTCCTTTACAACGGCCATCAACTATTATAGCCACTAGCCCCCATCTTCATGAGACATTGTGTGCGTAAATTGCACGCGCTATCCGCGCTCCGGTTCGTCTCCGCCAACTGCTTGTAGCCCATACGCTCCTCCGTCTAGGATGACTCCCTCGTTATTGTCCAAGTCGTCTTGAACCCTTCTCCATCCCTTGCTGCGGCTGCTTCGGCCCTCTGCCTCAGCCCCTTTGCCTTTAGCATCATAGATAGGCCTCATCACGGCCCCCAGGAGCGGATTCGTACTGAATGCCCCGCCGGCATTCTTGTTTCCAGACGTCTCTTGTAGGATGCCTGAGTCGACATCCTGAGCCTCGTCTTCCTCGGGTGTGACTGGGCGTTCAACAGGTGCGACAGTCTTTATAACTCGACGGCCAGCAAGATCGATGCTAATAACTTGCTGCCGCTTCTCGTATTCTGGCCGTGCGTTCCATTCCATCTCTCGCATGATTTTCTGCTGTCTCTTCAACTCCTTTGCTCGTTCTTCAGGCGTCGCCCACATGCTGCCCATTCCACCCATGGCACCCGATACGTCGAAATCTGCTGCTTCATCTCTCACCGTCGTACGCTTGGCATTTTGTGCCTGGAAGTTGAGCAGCTTGTCTCGATGGTCTCGTGCTTTGGCAGCGGCTTCAGACAATGATGGAGCATCGCTGTCCAACCCGCGTGGTGGCGTAAACGGTGCGGGTGTCTTGGCCACATCTGCCCTGCGATGAGCCGCTGCGTTTGCCGCCATCTTTTCTCTGCCACGCTCATCTTTGAGTTCTCTAACCATGGCCTGGATTTCGTCGGAACTTAGTAGTGGTGTTCCACAGAATGTACATGGCCCCAAGCCTTCCTTCAAGCAGATGACTTTTCCGCAAGAAAGACAGTTGGGGGCCGCAGCTTGAAGAGGGTGTCTGGCTGCCACGCAGTTGCATTTCCTTGACTTGGCGTCCTTCTCTAGCGTTGGGTTTGTCGTAATCTCTAGAGATCGGATGGCAGCATCCAGATCAGCCAACGCCGTAGACTGGCCTGCCATTGGCACACCTCCTGAAATTGAAATCTTGGTGACATTTCCGTTGTTGACCGGCTTTGGCGTCGACGTACGAGAAACTGGTGTAGACTTGGGCTTTGACTTTTTGGATCGTCCGATATGAGATAACCAGCCGCTGTAGAATTTGATTGCTTTGGTGCTGGCGCTTCAACCTTGGTAGGTTGTGCCGCCTTTTTAACAGTTGGTTCTTTGATGAGAGGTCTTGCCGGCGAGGCTGTCCTTGACGGACGATTGCTGCTCGGAGCACTGGATCGCTGAGATATGTACTCTAAATCGGAATCCTTTTTATTGTATGCCTTTCCAGCTGGACCAGCATAGTCCTCGACTTTTCGAGCCTCTGGAACGTGTATCGGTGCTTTCTTCTTCTTCGGCCCTCTGGTCGATTTCGGAACGGCGTCTGTTGTTTCAGAAGCGGCAGGTTTGGAAGCTTTGGACGGAGCTTTTGATGTCGAAGCGGCTGGAGGGGCTGGAGCAGCTGCGGGAGCCGCGGGATCTTTTCGACGACCGTTAAAGGTGGATATAAAATCGATTACGGCAGGCGAATCGCCGAGGAGGTTGCTGAAGTGTGTGACGGCTTCGGGTTTGGAGAGTGTCGATGCATAGTCGAGAACTTGCTGTAGTTCCTCATCTGGCAGCGGGAGCAGCTGGGCGAGCTGGTAGATGGACATTGAGGCGACGATTTCAGCAATATTACTTGTGTTGGATATGTGTATAGAAGCTGGCTGTTGAATTGGGTGCAGGTATAGAATTGTGTGTCACTGTCACCGAGCTCGATATGGAGGGGCGCAAGTCAAACAAAGCTCCAAGCCGTTGGTCTTTATCGGTGGATGCAGGGACTTATCTGCAGCGGCGGATGAGTCATGCCGAAAAGAGAAATTGCATTTACATGGACTAAAATCTGGGGAAGCAGGCCACTCAAGGTGAGTGCCGGCTGATTGCACTTCATGTTATTGCATCATTAAAGATTGTCAGTCAAATCAATGTTTTGGTTACTTAGAGACGGTAGAGTGCCACTGGTTAGCATAATGATGGTGGGGTTGGAAGTGGGAAGCGATCCCAGCCCAGCTTCAGCCTCTGTCCCCGGCGCATTCGCTCCATGCTTCACCGATACCCGCGTCATGATATGTATGTAGGCCGCTCGCTAATTTGAATTCATAGCCTGCTCAGTGTTAGGTAGATGTATAAATCGCAGCCACAAACGTAGCTCTTCGGGATTAAGTCAATGCCTTGTAAGCATATCGACACACTATTCAACATATAGTGGTTGTTTAATAGGCACTCACACACACACACCAACTTAAACCAACAGCACAACACCACACAATCCCCATCCTCTTCAACTCGCTTACGTCTTCCGTCAGCCGGCCAAAATGACGAGATCTGCAGGCCATCTCGCTCCAGCGGCTTCTCTGGAACAAAACAAAGCCCGCAATTCCCTCCCATTGCCTCCCTCCGGCCGGTCCGTTGAGCTTGTGCCTGTCCGAGAGCCGCCCTTCACCCAAAGCGGGAACTTGGCCCCATCCAGCAAGTTCAGCCGGGAAATCCCGGATTATAGCCGGCCTTGAGCCACAGCCGTTGCGCATTTTGTCCTCACCAGCTACAAGAACCCTCACCATCCTCAGCGCCGAAACCTTTTCTTGCTCTCCACCAACCGCCCCAATCGCCTCTGTCCTTGGATCAATTCCTCGCATCTCTCTTTAGATCATCATGTTGGCTTCCAGAATCCAGCGCAGAGCCTTCTCTGCCTCTACCCGCAACGTATGAGCCCTTTGTCCCCCCTCCCCCGCCTGTTCTTGTGTCTCAACGCCCAAAACTCTGTCTGTGTATACCTAATCGTGTGTGTGCTAACCAGCTGCTTTTTGGTGTATTAGCTATCCAAGGTTGCCGTCCTCGGTGCTGCCGGTGGCATTGGCCAGCCTCTCTCTCTCCTCCTCAAGCTCAACACCCGCGTCACTGAGCTTGCTCTGTACGATATCCGTGGCGGACCTGGTAAGTCAACGTCGCTCCCCCTTTGCGCCAATTTTCCTCGGGCATTCTGTTCCGGGTCTCCCAAAAAGTGTCAATGGCTAACCGTCTCTTTTCTCTTGCTTGCTTGCAGGTGTCGCCGCTGACATCTCCCACGTCAACACCAAGTCCACCGTCAAGGGCTATGAGGCCACCCCCAGCGGCCTTGCTGCCGCCCTCAAGGGCTCCGACATCGTCCTGATTCCCGCTGGTGTCCCCCGTAAGCCCGGCATGACCCGTGACGATCTCTTCAACACCAACGCCTCCATCGTCCGCGACCTGGCCAAGGCTGTTGCCGAGTCCGCCCCCGAGGCCAAGCTCCTCATCATCTCCAACCCCGTCAACTCCACCGTCCCCATCTGCGCCGAGGTCTTCAAGGCCCGCGGCGTCTACAACCCCAAGAAGCTCTTCGGTGTCACCACCCTCGATGTTGTCCGAGCTAGCCGCTTCGTCTCCGAGATCAAGGGCACCGACCCCAAGGACGAGAAGATCACCGTCATCGGTGGTCACTCTGGTGTCACCATCGTTCCTCTCTTCAGCCAGAGCAACCACCCCGACCTCTCCTCCAACGCTGAGCTCGTCAACCGTGTCCAGTTCGGTGGTGACGAGGTCGTCAAGGCCAAGGACGGTGCCGGCTCTGCCACTCTCTCCATGGCTTTCGCTGGTGCCCGCATGGCCGATGCTCTCCTCCGCGCCGCCGACGGCGAGAAGGGCGTCATTGAGCCCACCTTTGTCGAGTCTCCCCTGTACAAGGACCAGGGCATCGAGTTCTTCAGCACCAACGTCGAGCTCGGCCCCAACGGTGTTGAGAAGATCCACCCCATTGGCAAGATCGACGCCAACGAGCAGAAGCTCGTCGAGGCCTGCCTGGGCGATCTCAAGAAGAACATTGCCAAGGGTGTTGCCTTTGTCCAGGAGAACCCCGGCAACTAAAGCGAACTTGAAATGCCTTTCAGCATGACTTGAGCGTTTTCTTTTTTTAATGAGACAAACGTCCGGAGGGGGATGATCAAAGGAGGGTTCACGGGGACTGGCTCGCTGCTTTACAGGCGGCTTGGTTGGGCTGGGGCTTTGTGAGGATGGTACACGGAAAATATAGGGGAGGTTTGGATGAAAGAGAAAAAAAACATACGCACGAGAAAATCATGGCTTTTATGAGGCTCCCTATTTCCCCGCTGTTCTGCAGCTGCCATAGACTTCAATCGAGTCTCTGTAACATTAGCAAACAAAATAAATACAAGAAAATCCTAATTTCCGAAGCTTCCCCTTTTCACCATTGTGTCTTTTGTAAATACTAATAGATATGAGCAAGGTTAAGTGTCATTAAAAAGAGGAGAATTCTATTAGATTCAGGCTTTATCGGTGTCTACATTACTCGGCATCCCTTCCTAAGCATCTAACAGCATTATACAGCCTCCAACTCTATCAGTATAGATACCTCTTTCTTTTCTTTCTCTTCCTAAATGTTTTTCGCCGTCCGCCGGAAACCCAACAAAAAGAGAAAATCATGATGATCCAGACGCCGCCGCCGCCGGCTGCTGACGGCCAGTAGCCCACGCCTCAATCTTCCTCTTACGCTCCTCAACCCTCCTCTCAAACTCAGCGACCTTCTCCAGCCTCTCCTTGTCGTCCTGCTCAGCCTTCTTCTTCTCCACCTCCTTCTTGCGCTCCATCTCGCGCTTGAGCTGCTCAGGGCGGCGCTCGGCGATGTCACGCGGGCGGTAGTCGCTGAAGAACCTCTTCAAGACAACCTCAATAAGCCAGCAAAGGACGTAGTCTAGAACCATGACGGCAGACATGTTGGTCTTGAACTCGTCGGAGAATGGCACCAGCTTCATTTGTTCGTTGATTTCGGGCATCAGCTCGAGAGCGCAGACGAAGGCGAGACCGGAGACACCGACGATACCGTAAAACATGGCCCTGTTCTCAGTGATGGACTCTCGGAAGGGGCGGCCTTGGTAGTTGATGGCGAATGTAGAAATTTGCTGAATCAACTGTAGCAAGTAGATTGCAGAGTTGAGCAGCGACGGTGTAAACTCAGCCTCCAGGTCAATATCTCCGGAGCGCCTATAGCAATGTTAGTAATCGACCAAATGGTGTTTGGGTATATTTAGACACTTACGGTTCGAGTCTGTCGCACAAACGAGCAATGTAGATGAGAGTCACAATATGAACAGCGAATTGTCCCAGAATAGAACCGATGATGTAGACGTTGAAAATGTTGGGCTGGGGTCGCTCTTTGCTGAGCCCTTCCACAACGCGAGCTCGGGAGATGCTCAAGAAGCAAACAGACATGAGCATACCACTGATGGTGTACTGCGTATCGCCGAATTTGATACCCTCAAGGTACAATACAGATAGAGAGTAGGCACTGATCAGACAGTTCAGAGCAAGAATCTTGTACATCTGGATGGTGGCGACGAGGGTGCATCGGCCTTGACGAATAATGTTGGGAATAGCCATGACATCGCGAAGCTTGGAGGTGAACGGAGCAGCGACGGAAGCATCTCCCAGTTTCAAAGTCGGGGGCTCGTCATCACCCATCTCAGCTTCCATCATGCTGCTGGTCAGTTGGTCAGCCAAACTGGCCGCCTTCTTATTGACTTGTTGCTGACGATCGTTGATGAGGTTCTGAGCGCCGGGAGAGGTAATGGTTTCCACAGGGTGGCCATGCTGCTTAATGTACTCCTCGGGCGTAATCTTCTTTCTGGTAGCTTCTCGCTCAATGGCCTTTTGGTAGTGGGGGTTGGTAGGTCCAGGTGCGTAGAGGTGGGCAATCATGACGGGGACGGGGGGTGCAGGTTGGTTGAAGCGCTTCATGAGCTCGCATTGCTTCTGGTACATTTCCTTGAGCTTGGTGTTGCGAGCGTGCTCTGCGATGCGAGTCAAGTCATCCTTGGTACCGTTGAGGAGAGCAATGCCAATGTGGGCCTGTTTCAAAGCGCCGACATCGTTGGTGCCGTCACCAGCCATCAAGGTATAGTAACCCATATCCTTCAGACCGAGCAGAATATCTTCCTTTTGCTTTGGTGACACACGAGCATAGACCCAGGTATAGCGGAGAATGTCTTTCCATCCAGGCTGGCCCTTGTACTTGGCAAGAGCATATCCGGTCACGCAAATATCCTTGTTCTTGAGAATCTCCGGGTCGATGGGCTTTGAAGGATCCACATGAATGGTAACCTTGTCGTCAACGCTCTTCCAAATAAGCTGCTCACCACCATGGTTGTCCTCAGGGGCGTCCAGAATAAGAACATCGCGGTCAACAATTTCGACTTCACGGGCAACGTGCACAGCTGTAAGAGGGTTGTCACCGGTAATCATGACAACACGGTGGCTACTCTCGTTAAGCATCTGAACAGCCTCCTTGGCGTCTTCTTTGAGGGGGCAGTGAAGCACCAAAAAGCCAGCGAATGTGAGATCAGCCTCAACCTTTTCTCGCTTGAGGTCGTTAATTTTGCCGGAGCCCAATTCGGAATCAACAGTCAGTTGCTTGTATGCCAGTGCGAGAACTCGGGATCCCTTGCGGGTGAAGTATTTGTACGTTTCCTCGTAATCAGCGGGCACATCGACAAGCATCTTCTGGATAGTCTCGGGAGCACCCTTGACACCAGCAAATGTACCCTTGATCTTTTGACCGGTGGCGGTGTGAATTCCATTGACAAACGCAACGGAGCTCTGGCGCTTAAGTGCAGAGGAGAACTGGAAACGGCGCTTGATGTGAACGTTGCCTTGGGTACTGCCAGCCTTGGGAGTGCTTGAGAGGACATCATTACGACCAAGGCCCCAGCCAAGAGAAGTAAGAGTAGCCTTCTCCATTGGGTCTCCCACAATGTCACCTTCATCCAATCGTACCAGAGCGTGAGCGGTAGCGAGTACCAATTGGGTCTCCAGGCTAGCCTCTTTGACGGCAATGATGGTAGAGTGGGCGCCATCGCCTTCCCGCTTGTCCTCAACGTCGGAATGGTTCAGGCCAAGCCCAGCAATACCTTCCACAACCAAGTCTTCACCAGTGAGCGTTCCAGTCTTGTCGAAACAAGCGATATCGACACGTCCAGCAAAGGGAATTCGGAATGGCTCTGTGCAGAAGATGGCCAGTTTGGCAAGAGCTGCCAAACTAGTGTTGACTGCGAGACTAAGCTCCATTGGCAGCTCGGGGGGCACAACACTGGTGATGATCAAAACGCAATCAAGTAGGAGCTTAGAGCGCTTGCGATCCCTTCGCACGCCCTCGTCCCAGACGTACCAGGAGGCAGCGATCGCGAAGACAAGAAGAAACAGGATGAACAGGAGGGCCTCAAAGTTGTTGGCAGACACACGCTCAGTGGAGTAGATCATGGTTCGGACAAGGCTGCCTTGAGAAGTCTCGAAGCCAGTCTTAATTACAATAGCCAAAGCTCCATTGTCGGGGGCAGCAGGGACGCCTGAAGCCAACTTGGGCTTCTCCTGGTCAGGGTTTCCATGGGTGATTTGGAGAACTTTGGTGCCACCCCACAAGAAGGCGTTCTTGTCGAGTCCCTCCGTATCAAGTAGAGCATCGGCCGGGCGCAGCTGAATTGAGTCCTTGAGCAGCGGGGTACTTTCTCCGGAAAGCATGGCCTCGTTGACAATGGCAGTGCCTTCAACTAGGAGCATATCGCATGCGACGCCGCTGTCTTCCTTGGTTCGGCCAACGGACACAAGGTCACCGGGCAAGAGCGCATCGCTCTGGACCTCGGTCCATTTGCCGAGACGGTAGACCCAAACATCGTAGGGCTTAATGCTCATTCCGCGGAACTCGTTCAAGGTACGCTGGCGCTGCCAGACGACGGTGCTCTCAAATGCGACAAGCATGAAGAGAGTGAACAGCGAGTAGTACCAGTACTCATCGAGCATCCACAAGCCAACGCAGAAGATCTGGAAGACGAAGAAGGGCGCGACGGCATGCTCCTTAAAGAGTTCTGTAAATGTCGGGACGGGGATATCGAAGGTGTTTGTGCCATAATGTTGCTCGATACGGGTCAACTCGGACTGCTTGTCGATACCCTTGGAAGCCTGGAACTGGCCAATGGTAGGCTTCGGCTCGCCATCGATGGGATAGATGAGGGTCTTGAAGGTCTTGGTATCCGGATCAAAGAGGAAACGGCGTTTCTGGAACAGGAATGAGAGATTGGTCTTGCCCCCAACCTAGCGAGTAAGTTGTTAGTTAATGGCGGCACGATGGTGGGATGAGCACCGAAGGGAAAAGACGTACCTTGTCCCGCAACAGCTTGCAGATTTCGCTGGAGCCGGCGTTCGCAATGGGAATAACCTTGACCAGCTGAGCATCTTGGATGTCCTTGTCCTGGACCTTGGTCGCAGTGAATCGCGCATCCAGACCGACGCTCCAGTGCGTGCTCAACCAAACAAGAGACTGGAGGGTGATGATGGTCCCGCACCAGACGAACGTCCATTCGGAGGCGCCAATGTGCTTTTCGTAGAGATCCGGGGTCAAGTAATACCTCAGGAAGATGGGCCACAGAATGGCAAAGGGCCAGACGTAGGCGTGGAAGTGGAAGGGCAGCGGACGAAGCAACTCCGCATGCTTGATCTGCGGGTTGTCCACGAGGGCTGCCATGACAGGCAGATGATGTGAGGCACCCCAACGGCCTCCGGACAGCAAGTAGAGCGGCGCGAGGAATCAGCAGTAAAGGGCCGACGCAAGTCCGGTCATTGAAGATGTGAAGAAATAAAAGGCCAGACGGAAGCCTCGTCGGCGGAGTTGGAGAATTCCACAAATTCGGCCGGCCGCTTCCAAGCCGCGATCTGTACTTTTCATACGGACTGGACTAGCGAGCATTGGTGGCGAGTACATTGGGCCCTTAGTCAGCTATCGGAGGCAATAGAAGGCCGCTGATAAGGACGGAGAATCCGCACGTCATTTGTTCCCCGCCAAGCGGAATATAAGGGCGAACAAAAGTACCAGTCTAGTTGCCGCTTCTTTATAAATTGGTATTATATTTTGATGGTTTACAATGTCTTATCCAGCAAAAGTGATAAACTCCTGTGCACTCTATGGTATAGGTACGTTAGATATGTAGAAGCGCCCAGGAAGTGAAAGTGCATGGACCTGAGCTTTGAAGGGTGCAGTGGTAACCACGCCACCAATAGCGCTAACAGGTACATGTACAGCTGTAGTCCCATCATATACTGGCAGTAAATGCATGAAACAAGTACAGCATATAGCAAGAATCAATTACACGCCAATAGCCACTTGTATTTACTATTCACGGCAGAGATGCAAGTAACACTGTTGTGCCACTAGGAATTAACATCAGATGGAAACCTTGGAAACACAATCACAGACTACAGGTATACGGATGACCCAATAGCCTTGAGAGTAGTAGTGGGCTCCCCTCTAAAAAGCAGCTGGAGACGTTTTGCAAATATGTATTCCAGGCCTGGCAAAGCCTTCTAAGAACTGCAACCAAAAGGAAAATGTTGTCATTCTCTCAGGATAGGTACCAGCTTTCTCATGCATTGTAGGTAAAGAGACCGCTAATACAAACACAGAAGTGATGCCCAATAGGGTGAAAGCTATTGCATAAGGCCTACCCGTGAGGATAGGCAGGCAGATATTAAACCAGTGAAGAGCGATTGATCGGCTGTGCAATCTAACTCATGGCGTGAGCTAGAATATGATGCATTGTAGGAGACAGCCATACGATGAATATGGGGTTATTTTTGGCATCTGTGCTCCGTATTGTGAATATGACTTTATTCCTTGGTTATGCCCATAACATCTAATGTTTTATACCATTAACTTGTACTTTATCCGGCATCCTACCATTAACTCAAGCTTCAATTGTATATTTTCCAACTCACTTGCCGCTTCGTACTGCGTCCCTTCCATAGTCCTCGATCAATCCAATGCAAAACATAAGAATTTCGTATTTTCAGTTTCCGTATTTCCCATGACAAAACACCAAGCTTACATCGAAACGAGTAGGCGTGCAGCTATTGCGATGCACCGTAGTAAGTTATGGCGGCGGTAAATGCACCTGACATCTGCGCCTTCAACGCGAGACAACCGGGTTTCAGAAGAAGAGGCTCAGCTGCTATAACAGCATCTATAAAATTCGATGTAGCAATGTTCATTGACTCGAGTTGGGTTAAAATCCAAGATGCACCCTGCATAGCCTCCCAATCGCGTTCCTGGGCCCCTACAGTTACTAATGAAGCCAGCATTGTGGGCACTTGTAGTTGAATGTCGGCAAGGATGGTTGTGCCAGCCACTGTGCTGAATGAGCCAGTAGACTTGATATCAGAAACTGTAGTCTCTAGAATAGAAACGAGATTGGCAATATCGTCTCGGATGGTAATTGCTACAGCAAAGCCGCTGCTTGGGAAACCATTCAAATCCTGGTTTAGGGTAAACCAACCCGGGCCCAACTTCTGCGTAATGTCATTTTGAACAGTAATGACATCGCGCCGAACGATAGCGGTAGCAGTGGTAACAGTGGCAGTTAACGCTAAACACAGGAGTTTCGTGATGACTACCATTTTATTCTTTTAGATAGAAATCAGTCCGAGAGAATGTATGATCGAAGATAGTAGAGGTAGGTAAACGCAGTTGGCTGTGAAGTTGCCTGAGAAGGCATGAGAACCTTGGAGCTTATATGTTTTATATCCAATTCCCTGAATGGGACGTGGGTAGGTACGAGTACAACCATTGTGTCATGAAGATGGGTGTCTTGGTAATAAACACCCATGTCTCAGCCGTAAACTACGCGTGACTCGAGAGTGACAAAATTACACATTTGCAAGAGAAGAAGCATCGAAATATACGTCCGCTATCCTTTGAGCGCAAATCCTTGCCATGTGTAGGTTTTGATGCCGGTTGCCGTAAGACAATAAGCGGGCGAAGTGGACCGACAACGAAATGTCTCAGTCTGGAAGAAGCGGTCAACATAAACTGAAGCTAAATTCTTGTTAAATTAGAGAAGTTCAGCAAGCCAGCTGACAAGATGTCTTAGTTGGCAATATTACCAACCGTGGGCGTTACATTAGGTTATGTTGTCTCAAACGATTTGGAGCGTATAATGGAGCCAGAGCGAGGATTCACATCACATCGTTGGGCAAAGTGAACCAACCATTCTACCCTAGTAAGACACTTGCCGTCTATTAGGGATAGTTTTTTCCCAATCCACAAGAGAGCTCTCCATTAAGATATGACATGTCACACTTTTTAAGCCTGGTCAAGATCGCAGCTGGAGGTTGACGCATATATATCCCATATTCACTGTAGTGTAAATAATTTTAAACACAAGACATATCTCATCACTTTTACATTTACTTTCTCAGTCACACCCTCCCGTAGCCCAATAACTTCAACGAGCAATCCTGTCATCAAAATGGTGTGCCTTACCAAGATCCTCTTACTTGCTTCAACTGCCGCTGCCATCATCCTCCCCCGCGATGCGACCACAGTTGAGAACGACATAAACCAAAGAATCGGTCCTCAATGGACTACCCTCAGAAACAACATAGATAGCTATCCTGCGAGTGGCTTACAAGGTGCATTTAATATTCATGACTATATACAGAGTCTCGTTGTCATCACAAATGAGGCGACTTCCAACGTCAACGCCGCCGGCTCGTTTTCAGAAGCAGACGGCACCACTATCCTCACAGACTTAGAGTCTCTCGCCCCCACGTTCCTTGGCGCACTGTCAGCTATAGGAGATCAGGCGCCGGCTTGGGGTAATTTGCGAGATGGACAAGCTGTGATTCTTGGTGATTTGCACAGTCTGAATTCATCTTTTATTGGCTTTGTCAACGCGCTAATAGCAGCCTCGCCTGCTGATCTTGTTCCTGCGGCTATGAGTGTTGAAGCACAAGTGACAGATGGTTTCAATGGCGCTATTGCCGCCTATTCCGGTTAGACATTGGTCATATATATTGGTATATATATATGCTGTTGAAGATTAATGGCTTCTGATAATTTGTTGTATGCTGGACGTGGTGTAAATTCTGGGCTATGTTTAAGGAGAGAGGGACAAAATGAATGGGATGATAGGACGGGTAAAGGGGTGACATTCTACAGCAATCCAATATCTAATACGATAACTTCCCCAAATAGCTTCATCATTTCACACAATAAGGAATACTAAATGTAGAATGGCATTGACTGGCAGCCCATTATGATATATCAAAACTTTAGATACTCATAACCACACATGCATCATCATGTATTTTCACATACCTTCAAAAAATAGTTTCAAGAGACTCCCAGCCGAAGACACACTGAGCAAGACAGTTGCAAAATGTTCTACAGGGTATCGCTGCTGAAAGGAATCTTGACTTGACCCAACTCATCAACATCCAGACTCAAGTCCAACCCGTCGAGGTCAGTATTCATGTTCCAAGAATCTGCCTCAGTCGCCAACCCAAGAATTTGCTCCAAAATCCTACCATTCTCATCTTCCTGCTCTTTCTCTGCCGCAGGTGATCCCTCACTAACGCCCCTCGGAATTATCCTACTCGGTGACCGCAACAATGCATCTGCTGCTTTGAGTCGTATCATATCGTTCAGCCGTTTATCGTAGGTTAGGAATGGGGAAATTGTCTGGTACATTGCGTGTAGGAAATCTGCTGGTCCGTATTTCCAACATTCTCGTTGTACACCAAAATACGATTTGCGGCGAGAGTTGTAGGAGTCCTGTACGAGAGGAGTAGTGTAGGCACTGGTGGTGCATAATATCACATCTGCTAGTGTATTTGTGATTTCAAAGGATTTAATCAGCTATGTCATTGTTAGATTTGAGCCGAAAGAGTTGTATGCGTTCATGCACGTACCTGATCTCTTCCCAATGAAACTAAATGTTCTTTCGAGTTGACTGTAATTGAGGAAAGAAAATCTTGTGCTATTTGAGACGGAAAGAGAAAGGTCATTGAATCGTCGTCTGCAGAGGACGAGAGCAAACTTCGAGACATGGCTTGTTGCCAAATCAGAATTCGCATCCAATGCCTGGTAATATTGTAATCTGCCCGTTGCACCAAATCATATTCAAGAGCCTTTGGGGCGATGTTTTCCAGAGATCGCTGGACTGCTACGAGACGATGCTGATCAGAATTGCCTTGGTAGGATTCGTATATATACCGGGCTGTACGGTAAAAGAAGGCGTCAAAAGCCGCGAATAACGTGGCAAGTTCGATCAGTCCCTTTCCATACTTGTCAAAATCATCCATGTTGTCCGTCGGAATGCGAACTGTATCAAGTATGGAAATGGGGAGATCATGTTGGATGGCGTAGCCCCTGGTTTTGAAAAACAAAGTATTAGCTCCTATGCTTCTTTGAATTGGAGAGAGGGCTTCGGATGTAGGTTACCTTTCGCTAACCCACAAGAGGATATAAACCAGGCGTTTATGAGCAGTGACTGGGGTTTGACCATCATCGAGGTCATCCTGAATTCGGCAAGACTCGAGCTCTATCCGGTCCAACCGGAGAAGTCGAGCGATCGAGATGCCTTCTTGCAGATAGACCATGGATGCATTTCTGTTGTCAGCCTTGGCATGGTAGACATGAAGAAAGAAGGACGTAAGAGCGCCCTCAACAGAAGGATGCTCTCGATAATTTGTTAGATTGCGATGTCGGTTACACTCCTTCTCCATATACTCGCTAGTAATATGAGGTGGAATATCTTTCATTCCAGTCAAGTTTAATTGCGCCATTGTCGCTGAACATAGTGCCAATGTCATAGGATAAACATCAGCATTTGACGAATCACTCGTTTCTACCTTCTCAAGCCTGTCGATAAGATCTGGCATATGGAGCACTGGCCAGACGGGATACATGCGGGAACTGTAGGCCTCAATCACCGGTCTGAGTATGGATAGAGGCAGCCTTTCTGCCTTGTCATAGGCCGGAGCATTGGCGGTGGCTCCCGTCGACTTTGGATCGCCATGTCCGGGAGAGGCTGGAGATGGAATCTGAGGGTCAACTCTCCATTTCCAATTGCACCGCTGCGTGAGTTTGGAAGTCTTTGGGCCGCGTTTAAGCACCGGCTTCAAATAGGTGCATTCGAGTGGAGGCTGTGCGTCAAGGCACTTGCGGCATGGCCGGCCATTGTCGCACCGAGTTTTGCGTTGAACACAGAAATCGCAGGATCTCTTGGCCATGGGCGGTTGAGCGGCAGTTGATGGGACAGAGCCCCGAAAAAGCTGAGTCCGGAGTAATTTAAGGAAATACTGAAGACTCTGGCCGGACAATTACTGAGCCCAGGCCTGATACCGGTCACGGTGGAGCGGAGGACGAATGACAACCATGGCGTTGGGCTTTCGTGCAAGTTTGTCCGTCGAGCGAGTCACGCATAACTCTGGGTACAGGCTTTATGTATGGAATACGAGTGCAGGTGTATGTACTATGCGTTGACGCTCAACTGGCCCCCACGAACGAGGGGGTTAAGCGGGGGTTGGAGGTTGAGGGGATGCGTTTACGATGAGCTAAAGAAAAGCTCCGACTGCGGTGCCATGCCGGGTATCGGGTTGGCTAACCTAGAATTATAAGCAAATCCGGAGTGTGCGGATAGAAGCTGATTTCAAATTCATTTGCATCATGTGTCACTTACACGGCGAAGCACTTTTTCAGAGTCAAAGGGGCTTGAGCAATGAAACACAATACTGAAAGATTTATGAATTAACGTACCTGTATTCAAGCTACACATACCTGATGCAAGGCAGTAGGTGTGTCAATTGCTTCGACTTATACACGGAGTACATCTGTCTTGGGATGTGCATCTGAAGCAAGGCAAACAAACAACGTCACATGAAACAAAGTGCTGACGCAGGCAACCAAATTACCAGAATTGCCAATCATATGCCCTCAAAAATGCATCACTGTAGCCAAACTCGATTAAGGCTGCCGATCAAGTTTGGCCACCCGGACAAATGCTGGACAATTTGGCAAATTGGCGGGGAAGTTGGAGAAATTGCGTCGAGGCTGTACGGACAACCAGCGCGTGACTACACAATCTCAACCGGGCGAATCAAAACATTTGGTGGTAAAGATGGAATTGATGTTTTTCGTCGCGAGTGCTATAAAAGATCAAATTTCATCCATCGCAAGAACGTGGTATATAAAGTTGTTCAGCCACGCTACGAATAGACGTCTATCCGCCATCTATCCGCGACAACTGTGTCTATCCGCAAGCACTCTTATACTCACTGTCGTTTCATCTATCCGCGACCGTATTCCCCTGCCACAATGGTCAACATTCCCAAGACTCAGACAGCGGCTACTGTTCCAAAGCTTGGCGGCGGAGTTGTCTTTGTACATGACTATCCGGTGCCGCAGCCGGGTCACAATGAAGTCCTCGCAAAAGTTCTCTATTCGGGCGTCTGCCAGAGCGGTAAGAATGAAGTCACTTACACCAAGCTGTATTTCCGAGACAGCCAAGCTCCTGATTACAATTCTAAGCCTTACTCCGTGTAGATCTCCACACTCAAGCTGGCATTGCAGCGTCAGCTCAGGGAACACCAATTACGAATGTCAAGCTACCTCACGTTGGAGGGCATGAAGGAATTGGACGCATCATTGCTTTGGGCCCTGGTGTAGATGAGGACATCAAGGTTGGCACGTATGTCGGTATCAGATTCGCAAGTCGAATCTGCCGGCGATGCAACTTTTGCTTGGCTGGAAAGGAGCAGCATTGCATTAAGAGCACGAACCACTTACATCATGAAGATGGAAGTTTCCAGGAGTACATCGCTCTGGATGCTGACTATCTTACCCTGCTGCCTAATGATATCGATCCTGTTACCACCGGACCTGTTCTTTGCGCTGGATTGACCACTTATAAGGTAAGTTGTGAAGTATTTTAATATGCAGCTGCCAATGTACTGGTAACTAACAACAACTATTTAGGCAGTCAAAAATTGCAACGTCAGCGCAGGAAATTCCGTTGTAGTTGTCGGTGCTGGTGGTGGATTGGGTCATCTTGCAGGTATTTATCATACCAATATCCCCATATGATCGTGCTTATACTGATGGCAATTATTTAGTTCAATATGCATTAGCACAGGGCGCTATCGTATACGCCGTTGACGGCGGTGCCGAGAAAGGAGAGTTCCTGAAGTCACTTGGTGTAACCGGCTACGTCGACTTTACGACCACCCCCAATCTCATTGACAAGATTCATGAGATCACCAACGGGGGAGCAGATGCCGTCATAGTGACGGCGGCGAATCCAAAGGCATTTGCCCAGGCCGCCGAAATGCTCGCCGTCGGCGGGACGCTCAGTTGTGTTGGAATTCCTGCAGAGAGAGGCTATCTCGAAACGCCCATCAGCACCATTGTAATCAAGGGCCTTCATATCACTGGTAACTTGGTTGGATCGCTCAAAGAATGCTTGGAGGCGGTGGATCTCGTACGAAGGGGCATTGTGAAGCCCAAGGTTACGGTTCGTCCATTTGAGGACTTGCCCAAGATTTATGAAGAGCTGGAGAGGGGTGATGTTTTGGGCCGTATTGTGTTGAAAATCGCAAAGGACGAGTGAGTGGATTCCAAGATGGAACACCGCACTCGAAACTGTCACACATTAGGATAGAATCCATGGCTTAGGTAAAAATTACTGTTCAAAACCACAATAATTTGTCTTCTGATGTTGTTCCTCTTTCGACTTACACATCTATGTATTGTAGATCAGTGAGCAACTCCTCACCAATGCGGCTACAGTATACTGCCGCAGTATGCCGCTGAGCCATGCCGCAGCTCAAGTCGCATTGTCTTTCTTCACGCAACCGCAATGTCTTGCTTCTCGGAGTCGCAATGTCTTGCTTGCTCAGTGTTGCTGTTCTAACCCAACTAAGTACCCCACAGCACTAATCATGTTCCCCAAACCAGAGTTCTAGGTTGCATACCAGCGGATCGGGTTCGATCGGGCTCGGAATTACGGGCCACTATTGGACAGGCCATGAGCCGTAGGGCGCGCCAAAAAGAGACATTCGGCCTGGACTTCTCTAGTCGCCAGTAACTTCTGTAAGCAATTGCGACATCGAATTGACGTTTCGATGGGCTCCAGAGAATCAAATCGTCGAGTCGATTGGGCTATATAAACCAAGACTGTCCCCCATCGGTTTCTGTCTCTTTTCCTCTTGCCTCTGACTATCATCTTAAAGTACATCCTAGTGATCCTCGAAATCTCGCCAGTAAAGGATACTTATCGTATCACAGACTACAACCTCAATCATGTGCCTAACAACTGGCAATTCCTCTTCTACTGAGCGGGCTACCTTGAGCGCCGCTGCCAGAGCTGTGGTGCCGAACCATCCTGCTGCCCAAGAGGCCCTCGAAGTTGCTCTCAAGTCGCTTTCACCATCTCTCTTCAACCACAGCCTCCGCCTATACATTTACGCCCAAGCCCTGCTCAACTCGTCGTCAGCTGGGCTGCCCGGTTCCTTTGAAGCCTTCAAGGGGGTTTCAGTTGAACCCCACGTGCTCTTCGTTGCTTGTATCTACCATGATCTAAGCACAGTGGAGAAGTATGACGGCAACCCCAAGCGCTTTGAGATTGTTGCCGGCGATGAAGCCGTGCAACTACTACTTAAGCACGGCGACAGTGAATCGGCTGCCAGGGAAGCCTGGCTCGCCATGTCACTGCATACCACACCTCATATTCCGGAGAACCTTGGAGGAGCCGTACAGGCACTCCGGCTGGGAATAAGGACCGAGTTCCGCGGATATGAGCTGGCGAAGGAGGCTCTCACAGAGGAGCAGTGGAGGATTGTCAAGGAAGACTTGCCTCGTCTTGAGATTGAGAAAGATCTATCCGATGCAGTTGTTCGACAGGCGTTGGCCACTGAGGAAAAGGCACCAAGAATGACATGGGCAGGAGAGCTATTGAAGTGGAAGAAGGCGAACCCGGATTACCAGGGCACAAACCAAGCATTTTGAGTTGATGACGGACCTAGATGATTTGTGAATAGTTGAGAATAGTTATGGCGTAAATAGTGTATAATTCAGGAATGCCTGTTCAAAATAGGACTTCAGGTGCCTGCATCAATAAAGTGTTAATGTCGTTGCAAATAGAACAGATTTGGCAAGGTGCTATTATGTGTTGCTACCAACACTTTGAGCTTTCGATCCTTGTCCATGCCGCTTCAATCATGCATGAAGCGGTGCGATCTATTAAGGCGCATGCATGTAAGATTGGGGCCGCCTTGCTCGTCTTAATCAGAACACGCCCTGTGTTACGTCAACTTTCGATTACCATGATTAGAATATCTTTTGGCACAATCCGTCTAGCATCGGAGAACTCATCATGGAGAATTGTCTCAAGAGTCCAGTCAATCCATTATGCCGGGACACGACCCACTGGAAACGGCTAAAATAACAGAGATTGGCGGCAAGGCAGAGAGATACCGAGAATAGCCGATTCCTAAATTACAGGTAACTAAGCCGTGCGAGTATTCTCTCACCTTGAGACAACACTTTCGGAGCCTCACTTTGTGTATTTACACGGAGTAACAACAGAACATAGCAAAGATGAAAAGCACGGTTTCAAAAATCAGAGGCAATATCGCCATCCATGCAATGCGACCGTCATCGGTTCGCAGTCTGACAAGCACAGCTAGATTACGTGCAGCAACGCCGCCACCAGCATCGGAAAATGGAGCGGTTAACTCAAGGTGGCTATCGGACTTGCAGAAGAGATTACAGAAGTCCTTGTCTCTCAAAATTGCGCCGAAAAAGGTAGACGAAGTGAGAGAACGACTGGCATATCTGGACAAGAATTGGCTGGAGCTCTCAGCGGGACGAGAAGGATACTTGGTTGACCCGGAGAGGCGAGGGTTGGATAGACATATGGTGCAATGGGGAGACATGGTGAGGATGCGATACCCTTGAGTGCCGTGTTGAAATAAGAACAGCGTTGACCTTTCCTTTTCTTGTTGGTTAATGAAGGATATGATGGTAAGTCGCCCAACTCTGAGATACGCTCACTTTAAGGCTTCATTCTAATGACGTATTTACATCGCAGGGTAACTAGCTACAACATTCCGCAATTATTTTCAGTTACTAATTTTGCCAAGGACATGTCAACAATGTCATATACAATCGACTCGCCGAGTCCGGCCGTGTGAACTGGACAAGAAACCTCGCCCAGTTTTCAGACCCCAAGTACCAACAGGAATGGTTTGATCTCATGTCGCCAAAGAGCATCGGCCTCATCTTGGCTAGTATCAGAACCGACTTCAAATTTGTAAGCCTCCTTCACTTTTCTTTCGTACATCAGGGCTGATTTCGACAAAGCCGATGACTTTCCCAGATCGTGTCACAGTTTTGCATAAGCTGGTCACGAAGCCGGATTACAGCTCTGACCGCTTCTACTTGGAAGCCGTCATGTACTCCGAGCAGCAAAGACGACCGGCGGCGAAATGCTTTGAAGATATCGTGGTCTACGATTACAGAGCGGCCAAGAAGGCACCGTTGAAGCCTTTCATGGTTGATGAGTTGCAGGCAACCTATGATCTACAAGAACAGAGGAAGGAGGAAGCTGAGAAGAAGGTAGCCGAGCTACAAGCATTTGTTAAACAGGTAGAGGACAGCACTGGTGCTGCATAGAAAGGTTTAGACGGGTTATAGTTTTGGGGTAGATGGTTTTAGAATATTGTACATATACATTCACGTAACAACCCAAGTGGCAGCATCCCAACTCTGGCCTTGTGAATTATATACGGACCAGGTCCATACGATTTATCTCACTTATACGCGATAGGAACAACATTTATAAATATAAACATAAGCATCATCAATTCGTACTTATCCACTCATCTTCGCAAAGCAAAGCGCAATATATACATGAAGAAAAAGGATATATACATCATAAAAGGGCATGTATGTGCATAGTGACAAGAGGAAGTGAAAATGCTCATCCTCCCAATTTGCCACTGAGCCCGAGAGGATCTCAGGCTTATGTACTGTGGTATCGCATGTCACAAACAGCTACCTCAAGAACGCAAAGTTCTTAGGTAGAGTACTGAGCGACGTAGCCAACCTCCATCATGCTTCCGTAGCCATCGAGGGTGGCGCTGTTGGGGTTGCCAGGCTATTACATATGTTAGCTGTGTCTGATCAAACTAAAAGCAGATGTTATGGAGGAACGTACCCAGTTGCCACCGACAGCAACGTTAAGAATGAAGAAGAGGGGGCTGTGAGCAATGTTGTTCCAGACGTTCTGGTTGCCAATGCGGGAACCAGTGATCTGGAAGTAGTTGGTGCCGTCGAGAGACCAGGTGAGGGTCTCGGACTGCCAGCTGCTGGGGGTGCGGTCGATCTCAACACGCCAAGCGTGCCAGTCGTTGACGTTGGCGATGTTGACAGGGCCTCCAATACCGTTACCCTCGTTGCAGATACCGCCGGGGAAGACGTCGCAGTGAAGGGTACCGTGGCCGGTAGCCTGGCCGTCGACAGTCTCCATGATGTCGATCTCACCACAGTTGGGCCAGCTGCCGCCCGGTTGACGGAGGGAGTCGCCCAGCATCCAGAAAGCAGGCCAGATACCCTGCTTGTTGGCCTGAGCGTTGCTGCCGAAGCGGATGGCGGCTTCAAGACGGGTGACCCTGCCGGCCTGAGGAGTGAATGTGTACTTGGATTCGAGACGACCGGAGGTCCAGCCACCAAAGGTGCTGGTTCCCTTGCTGCTGTCTCTCCAGGGGACCAGCTGAAGGGTGCTTCCACCGCTGAGCTGAACATTGGCGGTGCTGGAGGAGTAGGTCTCCTGCTCGGCGTTGACGTTCAAGTTTCCGGTGATGATGTTCCAGTTGCCCTGGTTAGGAGAAGTGCCACCGTTGCCAGCGAAGGTGTCAGTCCAGACCAAGTTCCAGCCGCTGTAGGTCGGGGGCTGCCAGGCGTCGGTAGCACCAATAAAGGCGAGGACGGCAGCAGCAACCTTGGGAGACCACATTTTGTATATGTTTCAAAAGGGGGTTAAAAGGAGGGTATATAGTATGTACTGATGTTGTATATACAACTTGAGGATGGGTATATGTACAAGGATAGGGGCTTTCGTAGGAAAGGAGAGACTATGCAGGGCTCCTGAGCCAAAAGAAGCTTCTATATCGTCAAGATATTGATGGTGATACAAAAAGAAAAAAGGGGATCGACGAGAAGAAGCCTGCTCCTTTATGTAGAGCAGCTTCGAGATCGAAATCGACAGAGAATCCTGATTCTGGCCCGGGCTTGCCTAGTGACCCCAAGTCATACCCAATGCCGTTTCGGAAGGTGAAAACTCTCCAAGAGACTATATACAGGCATGCCACCAATGAAAGCAGAGACACGCCATTGTCATCCGTGATAACAGCGAGAGAAGGCCGGAGCCGTGATTGGGCCGCAGTGGGGAGCGAATAGACAGATGCCCTCGAGCCAGGGCCATATGAACCCACGGCGTGCCTGGCCAAGAGACAAAGAAGCTCCCCAATGACCTTGGCCCACCAGTCCAGAAGGGGGACCATGTTCCGGGAGACGGACTAATTGGTGGAGAAGCGCTTCAAGACTCGATTGGGGTTATCAAGGGTTGTAGAGTCGAAATGCTACCTCGAACAGGAATCTGTGCGCGTCTTCTGACGGACGGGCCGATAGGCTGGATGCAACACGTGGGACGATGGTCTTTGGGACAGAGAGCCATGATTAAAGTCGCTGGATCTTTCATGCGACCAGGATACATGATGATGATGGGGTTCCCGGATGAGAGATTGAGGGCATGATCGGGTCAATCTGCCGCCCGGTATCGAGCTTGCAATAGCGAGCAACAATCTACGTCGTCATGATCCATGTGTTGTCTCAGTCCAAGACAACACATGGGATAAGGACGGGAGTGATTAGACTAAGGAGAAATAGAGGAGAATTTCCTGCTCACTTGTCTCCGGGGCCTTGTCGCTTCTTCGGTGTCAAGATCCGTAGGTCCGTCCTATTAAGGAGAGGCGGTAGCCATGAGAGATAGACGAATAGCATAAGATCCCACGGCGCCAAGAGAAGCTTGGCCCGGATGGCGCCGCGTACCATTGCAGATGGGGGCTTTCCGCTTCTTCTCTTCCACCTTACTATTCGAAGGAGAGCCATATCGAAAGGGCCTTGTGCCTGGCTGTTGGTCATGGCACCCTGTCGCGCATGGGGTCGTCTGGGGTGCAGAAGCCACCACGCGCGAACGACTACTAGGGGCGAAGGCAGACCGGCGTTTGAGGCGGCATTAACATGATTCGATGGCGCATTGAGCTTGTGATGAAGGTAATCTATCACAACGCGCCAGCACTTGGTCACTAGCAGCTACAAATGCCCGAGCCAGATGATGGCCGATCATGGCAGTCATGTTCACTCACCACCCTCATGAGTCCCTTGTAAGCCCATCGTGAAAATGTCACGCTGCCATTTCGAGCGAACTCAAAACCTGGGGTTGCTATCAGCGTGACTGATGGAACGCAAGTAGGGCCGCTGGCCTCCACACCATCTTTCCATCACACGCGGGTACTATCAACTTGGGAATTGCCGCCCCGGAGCCACGAGTTTTTGGCGCCTCCCGGATCAAGGTTAGCGGGATAATATTGAGAGCGAGTGGGAATATGACTGCTGGGATCAAGTCTGCTCCTGATCCCTCCTCCGGGAATAGGACGAGTGAGATGTGAGCTTCCATGGAAGACACAGGGCTAGTTTCTAGGCCAGCTTCCCGCGAGTCATATTATTGTATATTTCAGACTGCGTGTATAATTTCAGTGATGCATTAGTATATCTGCTAGCCATTCAGGCAACTTCCATGAGCGGCAACGGCTGCCATATAGCCGCAGATAATATGTGGCGCCAATAGCCGGCACTTTGGCTGTGTGCCCGACATATGGCCGTCAAGGCTAGGCAAGATTGGACGTTTGATGTTTCTGGCCCTGACGGAAGGATTGCGATGCTTGAATCGATTGCTAGGGTAATGCCTACTCCACCGCCGATCATGGTGTATTTTGTATGGTCAAAGATAGAATACGCTTTGAAGCGTACATGAATACTCGTCGTACAGTACAAGTTCTGTCCATGTGAAGACCTTGTCTTCTCCAGACATCCTCGGTACTTGAATTGAGCCTCGCTGCCGGCTAAAATCTCCCTGCAGGTATCTCCCTGAAGGGACAGCGTCATGTCAGCATACAGACGTACATAGAAGGACCTGCAATCACCAGCCTCTCATCAGCCGCGGCTGTACGTGTATGTATGTATGTAAGCCGCCGGGGACCTGCAGATTGCATTTGAGCGCTAAGCTGGAAGTTCAAAAGAATCAATCCCCAATAGAGCAGAGCGTTGCACCCGACGTAATCAGCGTCCCATTGAAGAAGCTTCAGAATAAGCCTCACCCGCATGTCGAGGCTCTCAGCCAGCCATGCTGTGCGACATTGCCGCTCTTTTGTGCATCCACAGATCTTTCCTGCTGCCTCATCTGGACCGTCGTACTCGTACACACAGAGAGAGACAACACGTGCTGGGGATGCTGGGGCTGAGCGTATTCGATTAGCTCATGTTCTAGGGCCTGCTTTTGACAAGTACGGTAATCTTTGAGAGATGCCTTTTCAGGACAGAGTCTGAGCGCCCGTGGAGTCGTAGCCTCTCGGGAAGCTTCTCGGGACAGTCTCGCTCATGAGAGGTTCCCGGCGCATTGGCGGCTTATTACATGTGTGCTACCGAACCTTGTAATTCCCCTTTCAAGTCAATTCTTCGCATATGAAGGATCGGAGCTCTGATCCTGGTCCTAGAAGCAGCGTAATCGTTGGCCCCTCACGATGAACCTGGTCATGAAAGCTTGTCTACATGTATAGGCGATTACCACCACTCCGAGAGTGCAGATCTTCCGGCTGTGGCCTCGATCTCTATCAGGTCTGAATAGCGTCAGGGACACCATCAGGTTATAACACGATTTTCTCCCTCATCGAATCTCTGTTTGATGTACGATTGCGCCCGCATTTAGGTTTTTAAGACATCTTATCGCCGAAATAGCCATCGGACTTTTATCCGGAATCCTCACGGATGCTGTGAACCCCGCGTTTTTTTGTCTTTGATGCCCCATAAGCGTGGCCATTCTTACGGGGAATGAAATCATAATGTGGTTTCTCTCCAAATTGGAGACAACTAGATAGTATGGGAATAAAACTCTCACGGACGGTCTCCCGGGCTTAACCCCGATTCCGTTCTGATATAATACGTCTACTAGAGGGATTTCATTGTTATGTTCCTTGCACCATCCGACCTATTATTGCTGGCTATTTCATCTTGCCTTTTGAACTTCCTAGTCCGACAACTGTAGTCTCTTTGTTTTGTCTTCTCTCATCCCACCCGATCCATCAGCGCGCCAAAAATGTCCGCCGCAGCCGCAGTTTTTGCTCCGGGAGCAACCGCCCTCATCACCGGCGGCGCTTCCGGCGTTGGCCTGGCGATTGCTAAGCTGTGCCGCAGCAAGGGTATGAAGCTGCTGCTTGTAGATCGCAACGCCGAGGCCCTGGAGAAGGCCAAGGCTGAAGTCGGCTCACCATCGTCAGATGTAGCCACCTCGGTGCTTGATGTCAGCAAGCCCGATGAATGGACTTCGCTTAGGGACCAGGTCGCAAAGACTTTTGGGTCGATTGAGCTTCTCGTTTTGAATGCTGGCATTGGTGCTAGGGGGACCTGGGGAGATGCTGACTACTTTAGAAATGTAGGTGCCAAACCATCTGGAAGGGGGAAAACTGGAGCTCGATGAAGAAGATGGTGATGGAGCAGAGGGATGGTATTTCCACCACTGACGGTAATGCGTACTACATAGATCCTCGAGACGAACCTTTTTGGGGTGATCCATGGTATCAACACTTTCCTCCCGGTAGTTCAAGAGGCGGCGAAAAGCCGGCCCACCTCCGTTGTCATCACCGGCAGCAAGCAAGGCATCACAAACCCCCCAGGAAATCCTGCCTACAATGCCTCAAAATCTGCCGTCAAGACCCTTGCCGAGCATCTTAGCTGGGACCTTCGAGACACCAAGACTAGTGTCCACCTTCTCGTCCCGGGCTGGACGTTTACTGGCATGGTAAGTGGCCGTTGTCGAATCTTGTGTCCTATTCTTCTTATCCTCATGCTTCATCTTATTTGACCCTTCATATTTATTTGGATGTTGCATGAATCTCACCTGTTACACTCTTCTCTAGACTGGGGGAGGTCAGACCAAGGAGAAGCCGGCGGGCGCGTGGGCACCAGAACAGGTAGCCGATTACTTATACAAGAAGATGGAGCAAGACAAATTTTATGTCATCTGCCCTGACAACGAGACCGCCGAGGAGACAGACAAGAAGAGGATGCTGTGGAGCGTGGGAGATATCATTAAAGAACGGCCGCCGCTTACGCGCTGGCGACCAGAGTGGAAGGAGGAAGCAACAGAGACCATTGCGAAGACTCAGATCTGAATGGCGTTTTGTCCGCCATGGCTCTTGGCGAAGTGGAAGTGATAAGGTCGGTTAACCAAAATAGACAGATGACTCAACCGCCTGCTTATTTCGGTCTCTTGTCATATTGCTGTTATTGACGTCGGGTTCATGTCGGGTTGATACCGCGGCCGTGAAGCTGGCTATGTAAGCGGAGTTACACACTTGATAGAATAGCTTCGTCAATTAAGGCCAGACTATTCATCGTCGCATCTAACCACCATGGAAGTGGAACGTATTACCGGCCTGATTTAAATTAATCGGCGATGCCATCATATGTATGATGGAGTGCTGTCAGTTCCGGCGTCAATTCGGCGAAAGGACTGTATCCCACATGTAGGCTAACCCTAGTCAGTAGCTAGAGAAGCATTTCTGGTGTGGTAGCCTATCAACTAGATGAACACACACCTCTTCTGTCAAATTTGAGTGCTGAATGCGCCTCATGCCCTCTTAGAGATGAATGACAAGGGTTACGGCAAGGCACAAAACGTTCCCCGCAACTTAATTGGCGTAAAGAAGGGAGAACTATAGAAGAAACAGAAACTATCCGATCCTCAAGCCGGGCCTTCGAAATACGCCCGAGTCTCTCGGCTTTCAATCGGGAGCATCACCACGCCCCGCTTGAAGATAGAGTCACATCCATGGACTGGTAAAATATGGGGAAATTCTAATCAATAGTTGCTTATTGAAGAAGAACTAAGCGGCATCCCATTCAAAATTGTGTGCGCATGACATTACTTGGTATCCTCTGGGGTAACACAAATAAGGCTTGCCAATACCAATTTATATGATCATTCGCACCTTATTTCTTGGCTTTTGCAACTAGTACACCACTTGATCATGGCGATCTTCAAGGCTATGTATTCGAATGAGAATCATCCTAACAACCGATTTGAAGTCTCAATTGTGAGAGTCAAGGCGTTTACATGCAGCGTGTCTCATGCAACCCGACGAACACGGGCTATCTCGGATTTCCCCATTCGGTTTTATCCTAACTAAGCAATTCACTGGTTATCCATTTGCAAGCGGCATGCAATTTTGGGAAGTAGATAGAATGGCGTAATTATCGCCATTAGTCCCCATCGGGTCTCTTGAAAGTGACTTACACCGTGCAGTAACTAGAGGTAAAGACGGAAAAGATGACCACGTGCTACTTTGCATGCCAACAATCTGAGTCTGGTAAATTTATTAGAGCTAGATTCCAATACGTTGACGGTGGCAATGAGAAGAAGCATGAATGTTGAGGCGGATTTGATCGTTGTTGCGAATATATGTACTTTCGGTGGTGGGGAAAAGGAATAGTATCAGCGGAGAAGCCCGTACCTATGGTAAGGAAAAGATCGATGAAATTGATGGCTAACACCTATTCGTAATGAGAAATAGCTCTATGGGGCATCCCTTAGCATTGCTTTAGTAGCTCGTTACGCTCTTGAATCTCATTGTTGCTAGACCAAACTCATATCCAACCTATATTGCATTAGCAGCAAATCTGCAGTCGACGGGCATCGGTTTCATCGCGACCTTTAAAAACTCTTGCGAGGATCGATATCAAGATGGCACAGCTTTGTCGGTACTAGTAGCACGACGCCACTGCTTCTCTTTCATCGGCTCTCCAGAGAGGATGTCATGCGAAAGGTATGATCATTATGTGCAAGTTAAAACTATCATCTCGAGAAGTACTCACTGTTGGAAAAAAGGAACGAAGTTGTCAAGGCTACAGGTTCAATATCTGAGGATCATCGGCAACGTATAGGTAAAATCACACTGCGTTCACATTCTCATGGAAGAACCGATGGCTAGTCTCACAGTCTCCAAACGCGTTGAAGCCACCCCCACTCCGAATTCCAGCAAAACCTGACTTATCTCGATAAAATCTAGCTGGAGTTGGTATTGAGGCCGTATGAAACTTACGCTGAGCGAATCGCCAGAAAATTGCTCAGTCACTTCGACAATTACTGTTTTTCGTAAAGGTGCTATCTTGTCAAGTCCAGAGGATAATGACCGGTCCGATAATCTTGACTGCCCCACGCCACATGTGAATTTTTCTTTGTTTATTCGAAAAAGCTTCTTGAAGGTTGGGAAGCTTCCGAATCGTCAAAGAGTCGTTTAGAATAGCAAGCTTGCCGACACATGGGGGCATCGATATCGGTTAGAGATATGAGACGCTTAGAGAACTTAATATAGCTTTAGAGACAAGTAAAAAGATTATGGTGAGTATTAGTGTATTAATTTGTGTGCCGTTATCATACAGTATAAATACTTCACGCTCACAAATGCCTTCTACTTGTTTCCCCTGTCCAACTCTGCATAGAGACTGCTCAATCATTCTCTGACATGCATGTAGGCCGGATATCGTATTATGATGCGCGTGTAGTTGCAACATGGCATAGTGCGTGTCATCAATTGCATCTTGGCGAATTCCTATTTGCGCGTCCCTGTAATTGAGGTTCTCACCGATTCATCAGGTTCTCCAAGGGTATTGAAGTTGCTCCAGTCCCACAGCCCTGTGGCTGTGCTTTCAGGATCTTGCTTCGATGAATGTTTGGCTAATTGTTGCTTAGTTTCCCCAGCAGCAACATCTCCAATTGGCAATTGGAGTTCAGGATCTGATACAATGGGACCGTGCAAATTTGCTACAGAGCTGTTGCCATGCAGTTCTTGTATCGCACTTCCTGCAGATAATTCCGCTACTGTTTCGGTTCCACCAAGTTCAGGTTTCTCAAATGTGGCACCTTTTGGTCCACGAATGGCAATACCAGTACTGCCCTGCAGCTCTGCCTTCAGCGCCGTATTCGAATCATCTCCTCCAGCTGAAACTTCCTGATCTGGCGCCGACTGTAGCTTCTTTCGTCGTAAAAAGTAGACGAGCGCTACGCCTATTAAGAAAACCACTATAGGAACTACAATTCCGACTGCAATTTTCGCTCCTTTGCCAAATCTTTCACTAGGAAGCTGAGTCTCTCGAGTGGGAGAAGTTGATGTTGGACTGTTGGACTGTATCAGAAGTATTTTCATCGCTTGGGCGGTTAAGGCGGTTGAGGGGATCGATTTTGTTGTTTCTGCTCCACCACCACAGGATATGCCGTCTGTTATCGCAATAATATCGCCTGCATGAGGTCGTGAAGTACAAATGTGGGGAGAATTGGGATCACAGGCGTAGTCACTAATAACAGTATGAGTCAATAATTGCTATATATGTCTAAGAAGAAAATGACAGCAATTATGATAAGATCGGGTTGGATACCTGCTTGACCAAAGAATGGACGGCGCCGACTTGAGGAACGAATTGGGATGTACTTACGATGGACAACAGCCTATAGCAATTTCACCGTCATTTAGCATGCTCCATATCGCATTGTCCGCAGGCGCCATTGTATTTGTCGTAACTGAATTAGAGGGGCCTTCACCGCGCTCTACGGTACACTGAGGCAAATATCCAGAAGGGCAAGCCAATCCAGGAGAGTAGACCAAAGGCTGAGAAGTCCATTTGCTAATGTTATCATCCATTCGGCCAAAGGAGGAAGCGAATCCTAAAGGATAACATGACTGAATCAAGGAGAAATCATGGCGGGGAGCTGAAACTTGAGCCGTGCAGTCATAATTTCTATCGGAAGTCGTCCGTACAGAGCACGGGAACCATGTTATAACATCACCGTGTACAGAACTGCAGCCAAACCGGGGATCTAATGAAGTTTCCGAGCATGGCACCCATTGCGTCTGAACGTCATAGCACCCATAGCCTAAGGATGCACCCATAAATACTTCATTTTCAGTAATGAATCGCAGTGATGCACAGTCGCTTGGCGGACTAAAGGTTGTTGTCAGAGGCCCGAGATTGATGCGGGTGGGTGTTGCGGAAGTTTGTGTAGTCTGCATGGCTAGCAGTCGGTTATCGATCGAATTGCATCGGTGGACTTTGAGATTGATGCTCGCCTGGAGAATTTGAAGGCCCAGAGGTTGAGGTTTAGGGATACCGTAGTCAAAAACTGAAAGGGATCGATCGCAAGTGCAAAATTACCCGTGTCTGAGCCTGTAGAACACATGTATGGCGGCCATCACTTTTCTTTTGGAAGAAGCTCCTTTATGCATCTAGCCATTTAATTTTAGTATTGCATACAAAAGATCTTTAGTATTCCTCTTAAATTGTGACCAAAATACACGAATGAGAGCCTTGCAAAACACCCCTGGTTATGTAGTATCGGCATGTTGTTGGTCGACGATTGTGCATTTTGCTGTTGGCCGAAGAACAGAAAGAGGCCCCCTAGCCTCTAATGGGAAGGCTAGAATGCATCCGTCGCATGATTTTCCTGCAACGAACCTATTAATGACCTAATGCTGGTGCTTGATGTCGCGCCTTTGGAGTTGGCCGATCGCTTCTAGAAGGATAGAGAACAAGGCTGACGAGGCATACAGCTGAAAGGACTCCTTTTAAACGATGTAGAATACAGCCATGTACATGAAAACAAACCAAGCGGAAAGCCATGAGACACATTAGCTATCCTCTGAACCGATAAGGCGAAAAGTTGGCCCAATGTTCGACAGCATCGATGCCCGCGTCTCTATCCGACGGATTTCGCCGTCAAGGGCTTCGACATTACTCTGCCTCCGTTGTCTTCTACTTGCTTCATTGTCACCCTCAAAGGTACCCGTATTAGTAGTCGCACGGGAAGGTTCCCCAGTACCCGGATGTTGTGAGTCCTTTTCGCTGCTTTCTTGTGCCTCGAAGGTGTCCTGCTCTCGCTCTAGTTCGAGCGCCGCCTCCACTCGCAATCTCATTGCCTCCTTGGTAGTTTCCTCCAATATGGAGGCATTGTGGCATCTTTTGTATACACCGATGGCCGTTAAGATAAGCCCGATGACTTCGTAGGCGAATAAGACTGGCAGGGCATAAGACAAGTGTGGATTACAACCACTAGACCAATTATCTGTGAGCAATTCATAAGCAGCGTGCGCTGGTAAAGCATATCCCCAACGATAGAATGGAGACGAAACGCTGAATGGTAATATGATTGAACTGATGTTCATCACAATCCAACTGACGAGGGCCATGGAGACGTATTGCGGTGGTATCCAGATAGTAAAAACGTCGAATACAAGGAAATTTGTATGAGCGAGCAACCATATAATGAGCCAATTCAGAGCGAATTGACCGCCCGATACGTGCCAATTGGCTTTAAATGCCCAGATCGCAGCAGAGTTTACCAATGAACCCAACATGGTGAATGTGATGGAGATAGCATCGCGGACCAGAATTATGCGCACCGGCGCAATTCGCGAGTAGACCCTGAATTGAGCATAGAGTCCGTTGATGGTGGCGAGATAAAAGAAATCTTCAATTAGAATCAACACAATGGCGACAGTGTTATAGACTGTCCGAGTTCCCTGCACAGTGGGTTTGATGTTGATGGATGTTAATGTCCACGGATTGGTGAAGATCGATATGGCAGCGGAGTTGTCGGGTGGGATTGTAGGGAAAGCCGAGGTGCCGTTGAGAGCTATATAAGAAACTCGAGCAACGTCGGATAGTGTGTGCATATTATTCGAGATGGCGCTGTCCATAACGGTAGGGTATTTGGCTTCGTTCCAAATATATGTCAGTACATTTGACGTGTTGTATTGCGACGTATTTGACCCTGCAATGGCAAGACCTAAAGCCGCGGATGCTCCAGGAGACGTGTACAGGGCGGCCCAAAAATGCGTATTGCAAACAGCTTCTCTTAGGTCATTGGGTGTCGGATATTGGGATGCTGATCGCTCAATCAACGTCGGAAACTCATGTGACCGTAGAGAGTTGTACGCATTGCGTACTGCATCACCAATGATGCTGCCATCATAGTCTACCCATAGGATGTGGAGGTTATGGGTTCGGGGAACTTGTTGAAAGAGAGTTCCATATAGATAGCAGAAGAGACAGAAGAAGAGCAGAATATAGATGACAAAGTTCAGCAAAGCTGCTCTAAAGAACTTGGCTCTGAATGCCTTGACCTCTGGATGGCTAATATCGAGTCTATTTTCGCATGCGCGAGGATAGAATTTGTTGATAATCGCCCACGGCATGATGGATGTTGATATGGAATTCGGAGGAGGTGAGGCTGACCGCACTAGTTGTGGTTTCGCCGTCATTCTTGTACGCAAGCTTTCGGAAGCCCCGGCTTACAAACCGGCCCGTCTTAGTATTAGTTTGAGAGACTTTAATTTATTTGGTGTGTATTTGAGTGCTTATCGCGTTCAATTGTTTCCATTGGATTGGTACGACAAGATTCCGGTTGCGATAGAGTTGTCGCTTTAATAGCCAGGCACCTGCCACAAGAACTAGTAGTTTAAAACATCGAGGTGTGAGTCAAGGACAACCATTTGAACAATTCGATGGAAACAGAGCTCTTTTGCGTGAGTCAACTTCTGTTGCATAAGTGATATTTGTTAGATGAGTTAATTCTGTTACATGAGTTAATGTCTGTTCATTAGTTATAACTGAACTTGAATAGCGTCGAGTTGCGTGATGACTCCGTTTTTAGTCAGCTTGTGATAGAAATAGCAGCAAGAGAAGAGCTACTTTTTCGACATATCTCACACCGACAAGAAGGCCATTCTCATCTTCAAATTGCGATTCGTGCGAGAAAATTTTCATTATTACCATTTAGGCATGTAAGGCGCGTTGTCGCTGCTCTCGCCTACCGCCTCGGGGTCCGCCTCGGGGTCCGCGTGGGGGGAATCTGCGAGCTAAAATCAGGAACTATCACTTTAAAGTAATGGAAAGCTCTCCACTTGCCTTTTGCTATGATAAAGTGAGATGAATGCAATGCTGCTAGTTAGTTCTCGTCTTCAATTTAACTTAGACAGCCCAACCTCCAGTAGGCATTTGCATAACCATAAATGCTCATGCTGCACGGTGCAGGCATCTATGGGGTTGGCACCGTATCTCTTTGGATGAGAGTACGCGTTCAGCTTACAATTTTTACTTTCCAAGAGAGTCGTAAGCCCACTGGTCTTTCTAAACCATTCAGCAACGAAGGAGACTCTAAACTTGGAGATAGCGTCTGACAGAAAAGAAGATCCTACCGGAAGAATATTTTGGTGAAAGTGACGAACCGATTTGGCTAATTCTAATCTAAGGCGGATCGTCAGAGAGAGAGCAAAAGGTCCCTCACGGGGCACACAATAGCGCCAAATGGAGGCTTTGTGGGTTACTAAACCAGGAGGGACCTTCAAAGAGTCGACAGCTACTCTCTCAGGCTCTCTGCATATTCTGATAGGCTATTTTTAAAGCACATTTTCACATCAAACTAGCCCAAAAGACAGGCTTTTGTAACTTCATGGCGTTTGGGTGCGACATTATGCGTATTGTATGACACACTACCTTTGATGGGGCTACGCTTGCAACAGCGTCCGTGATTAGTAGGCCGGTGCCTCCAGTCAGAGCAGTTGCGACGACTAATGGCAATGCGAAAAATGGTCACCCGACTTTTATATCGTCTGGATGCAAAAATATTGTCTCTTTAGGCGGGAAATTGAGTAGTACCCGCAACTGTAACGCGTATAACTGTCAGGTTATTGGCGTCACTGATACGAAGTCTTTCACTTTTTGGTTGGTTGTTGTGTTGCCCACTTTCAGACTCAACAACTGGGAGATTTCGGCGGTCGATTACCATTGACGTAACCATCACATTAACAAGTTGATGGCTTTTTGCAGAATGACATAACTAGCACTGGACCATCCGTTCTTGTTCTGGGAAATATAGACTCTGATGCCTTTCGTGTTTTGGCCGAGCTCAATCAGAGATTGGAAGTCAATCGGCTCTTCGAACTTTCTTTGTACTATGTCTAACAATCTAATGTCCAATTTGTGGTGCTGACCCTCTGTCAATTGAGTCTCTGAACAACCTACGTCTGCTGATACATTTTCGTTGCACAATTTTTTATAATGTGACAAAACCTCCCCAGACGGCATTGTACATAGCTTAAACATGCTGCTGGTCTGTGCACCGCTGTTCAAGCTTGTGCAGAGTTGCCAGGTCTGTAACTCAATGACGTCGCCAGCAGTTCCTCAACAAGAATAGCTCTGGAAGTGGTTTACTAGAGAAACGCATTGGTGTCTTGAAACCCGAAAACTCAGGAAACTATGTCGAATTACGGAGCTTGTTAGTGAGTGATAATATTTGAGATGTGCAAAGTCTCTTGACGGAGGTGCGAGAAAAATCTAGTGCTTTTACAAGGGAAGAATATTATCAGATCATTTGGCACATCTACAGCCATACTACTCCTATGGAGAACAATAGAGAGCAAATCTAATATAACATCTTGAAAGCTAAAAATAATATTTCTTGTACTAATAGTACCCTTCAAATCTGGGACTAGGAAGTAGGAAAACTGGTCAAAAGTACGTGATTCGTGACTGGTCTAAGACCTACCCTAAAAAGCCACATATCGTTACAACACGCTGATTAACGATCTGCCCAGATTGAAAGGGGTAGTTGATCATCCTCGTAGGGTAGTTTTGCATCCTAAAAGATTATACTGCCTTCTTTCTCGTTTTGGGTACACTTCCACCTGGAAGCAAACCGCAAGCCTCACGCCTTATCAGCCTCCCATCCGCGGATCAAGTGCTGCTTGTTTATTGCATGTCTACTTTGTACCTACGTATCTGACACTATACGTATGAAAGCTAGTATCTAAAACCACGTTTCCTAATTAAGGGAAAAAGGATTCATCTGATCAAAAGATGCCACGTCCACTTGAACCACTTCCAAACCAAAATATGCTGCAACGGACGATCACATGCAAGTAGAATGTCTCCCACCCCCGCTTTTCAGCCCCCCTCGTCGGTTATCTTGTTGAGAGGTGAATGGTGGATAATACGATTGCTGTTGGTGTGGATGAACCTCATGTCTTCCCGCTGAGAACAAGTGGGGAACTTTGGAAGCCAATAGTTCCCTTGAAAGAACCTCTGTAGGCTCGGCATCCCGGGACAAACAGCCTTGGTGCCTCAAATGTCGATGTCGTATCCTCCATTTAGTGTACTTAGATCCACCCTGATGCAAAATAAAGAGCCCTCCGTTCATTAAAGGGGCGCAATTTGTCCCATGTGCTGCATCCGTCGCGGACCGTGTTCGACTGGAGACGGATAGACCTTCTCGAAGGACCGCGGATTCATGAGAAAGATACCCGGCGTTAGCATCGCCCGCACCGCCCGACGGATCCAAGCGAGGGTCAGGCTCCAGCCTCCAGATTCCGAACAATGATTTACAGCCCCCAAACTCCTCGTGGTTTGGGAATGGGCCGTGCCGGGCGGGCGGAACGCTAATATATGGTCGAGCCTCTATTGGCCGGGTTCATCAACCTGGTAGCAGTGCGCCTCGCCTAGTGCAAGTCTTGTCCTGTTTGGGTCGTTGCTGAAGACGTAGAACCAACAACATCTTTCGAAGTTTCAGAAGAGGTCATTCGATAGACACGGACCATCTATTTCTGAGGACGGATTTTAGCCGATCGGTCTACTTCAAAGACGCAGATTGCCCCCGCAAAAGTACAGATACCTGCGAAACATGGGCTTTCTTAGGTTGCAATTTGACTCGCAATATGCATCATATGATTGCAAGTTTGACAGCTGGAGCTGGAGCTCGCAAAACGTAGAAGGTTCTCATTCAATTGTCATGGATTCTATTTAAAGTACTTTGAGCCTTAGATTTGACGGAGAGTGTATGACTGGAGATGCTATCTTGATACATATATAATTTATACCTGGCACTGGCGGAAACAACGGTCCGGCAGCACGTAATCTCTAGCATTCTCTCCATCACCTTGAGATGGACAAAATAACTAAAAATAACCATCTTACTTCATACAAGATTCATTTCGTCTTCATAAAACATGTATATGTATCTGTACTTCAGTCCTGATACGAGCCTAGGGCGTATCGTTTGCTACCTGTATATCACGCGGCCACGCCGAACAGTCTTAACTCAAGGCGATCAAACATGATTATGATCCTTCAAATTAGCTTCCCATTTGGATTAGCTGCATCTTGATTCCGCATACTGAGTACAAAGAATACTGTGTCCAAACCGGTGACCGACCTACAAGGCTCATCAAGATGGCGGTGCAGTCGGCGTACAATCTGCCGGTTGAATCCAACCCATGCGTCCAAGTTTGCCGAAACCAGGCATATCTGTTCAGTACATACATACATACATATATATATATCCATGTATGCCGCTCTTGAGGCCTGATTCATGTCAAAGGTAGCTGCGCTTTTCCATACAGAGATTCGACATTGCAATATGGCCACCACCAAATCCGTTCAAAATCCCGTCTTTGAAGAGCTTGCTTATATACAAGCAAGCCTCGATGAGTTTACAAACTCTCATGTTAATTCCAAGCCGCTTCCGTGTCGCGCTTTGCTTAAAGACCGCTCACGTCGGTGCCAGAACAACGGGTGGCTTCAAAGCCAACACGCAGAAGTCGAGAAGCTCTTTGTCGAGTTCAAGAGTATGACGAAGTGTCCTGAAACGGATATTTTATATGAGAAGCTAGAACTTTTTATTACCTACACGCACTGCAAGCGCCATGTTGAAGTTGCTCTCAAGTCTTTTCGTGAATGGACAGAGCAACAGACAACAGCCGCTTCAAGCTCGCCGCTGACGTCTCGATCTGCGTCTCTCTCTCCATTCTCATCATCTGAATACATTCTTTCAACATCGGTATCGGAAATCAGCGATCTGCTGTCTCAAACCTCTCTTACTGGTGAACCCATTTACGACGAACCGGTTTCAGACTGTGACTCGGAAGGTATCTGGGAGAAACATGAGAAAGTCGTCACCAAAGAGATTCTCATCTCATCCGATACCCCAAATGCCGATAAGAAAACGAATATTCCCAAGGGCGGTCCAAAAACAGGAGGGAAAATCCGTGGTCTTGGAGATGTTCGTGCTCCAAGACGCCAATTATCAAAGCGAGACAACACATCAGTGTTTCAAGTGATCAACAGCCACCCAAAGGAGGCAATGATGAAAGAAGGCACAGTCTATATCCTTGAGCATAAAAATATTCCTGGCTTATACAAGATCGGATTCTCGACCATAGGCGCAGAACAGAGATTGCGGCAACCTAAAAACTGCTACGGAACCGACACAAAGATCATTCATGAAACTGAATCAAAATTTCATGGAGCTCGACAGGCTGAAAAGATTATCCAAGCGCAGCTGTTGCATGATAATATCTTGATTGGAGCCTGTGAGAAATGTGGTGGGGGTCACAGAGAATGGTTCGAGGCTGATAGAGACAAGATTTTCGAGACCGTTACGACCATAGAAACATTTGTCCAGATGCCCGCGTACGTTAAAAAGGACGGAGAATGGAAGCTCTCTGCTGAGGCATATGAAATAGTTGGCCCGATGTGTCGCTTGGACCTACCGGTATTATTGAAAGGTGGGCATACGGTCCAAAAAGAGGCTACAGAGGCTGGGTCATCCCTTGAGATCATCTCAGAAGGAATAGCATTAGCGGCTATGCAAAAGAAATCTCCAGAGCTTTCGAATAATGGAGAGAAGTCTGGAGAAGGCCAGCTTGCGGAACTTCCTCTCAGACCCAAGAGGAAGCAACGAGCATCCGTAGCAGCCTCTTAGAGCAACACGGTGGCACAGAGCAAGAAGTGGTGCTTGAAGAGGATGATGAATATTTTGTATTGCTCATTAGCTATATCATAGTTGAGAATTATCCATATACGTTATGCTGTTTACGTTGGCACTCTCCCCTTTCGGGTATATCTGAACTAATTTACCTGGATAATCCGTGTCACCGAAGTACTCTGAAAGAAATAATTACGAGATACAGGTCAAAGTTCTTCAACACTGACTGTTTCTTTCTGTGTACACAGAGACACTCTGTAGGTGAAGCCTCTATTGACCCTGTCAGTTATCACCGGAAGCAAATACAACAGAGTTTGGTTCAATTCAAAAATTTGATGGGAAGAGAAACATGTTAGAGAAGACTTGCCTATGCTTTTTGAGCTGTTGTTTTGAGTTACTGGAATAAGGAATATTTTTTATTCAAGTAATGATTGATATCTCCCCGAGACTCATTGCCTCCTCTAGGCTACATGTGCTTGCGTATCACCCAGTATGTAACTCAAGCAAACCATTTATTTCAATCCATGATCCCGAGGGCTGCTCCCACGATTCTAGCCTGGTGTTTTTACTCCAGATTCGATTCGTCTGAAGCCCCATGAATCGGTTTAGTTTTCTCATGGTCTCGGCTCGCCTCTTCTCCCATGTTGGAAATGGAAACCCGGCCACCCTCCGCAAGTTTGTGATGTGTACTAGAATTGACGTTTGGGCCCCAAGTTGATATTGTACAGACTCTACTCATTTGGAAATAGATGTTGAGATACATAGCGGAATAACGCAATGATGCGTCCAAAACAGTTCAGAGAGCCACCGTCCAATATAAAGTTTCTGGTCCCAATTCTCGATGGTTACAAATTACAATGTCTTGAAGCAAGCATATATGTGTCAAAATGTGCTTTCAGGCCAATGAGAAACAAATCATCTTTAAAATGGATTCGTCGCCTTGTAAGCCCCTGCTATGATTTGAATAGTAAAACATCTGTAGAATGATGGAGAGCAGGAACCAAGAATTCTTTTTCCGTTTCCATTTGGGTGTAGATAAAAGGCTGGGCACGTGATTGTATATCATTAGTCATCTGTATACACATGTGTGTAATTTGTGGCTTAAGTGAGGGCGAAAACTTCAAGTTACACCTTGACGAGGAGCAAGCAAAGATTGGTCACAGGAGGCATCCAGCCTTATTAAAAATTGTGATAGAGAACTCACGGCTGTTTTGGTCTCTCTACGTGTTTTTTAAGCATTCCTCAGTCTTGCCGTGTAGTATTGCGCTTGTAAGCTTTTCCTCAAGTGTAGTCAGTTGTTGGGCAGCTAACCATTCAACCGACCGACAACAGCCTCCAAATGTCAAATCCAGACGATTCAACGCCCGCCGACAGCTTTATTAGCAAGGAAGATGGCCTAAAGTACTGGGAGGGCGTCAGCGCTGATGTCAATGGCATGCTAGGCGGCATTCCTGCAGTACAGGGATTCCATGGCATTTTGAGGACGGATCTCCAGGGCTCGCGCACGTTTTTAGCTAAGTTGGGCATCGGCAGCAAAAATGGTCGGCACAAGGTGATCAATGCACTGGAGGGTGGAGCAGGGTCAGTGTCTCGTAGAAGCACTCCTATATAAGTGGACGCTAGAACTGATGGCTAACATGATGTGAGCCTTGTAGCATCGGGAGAGTAACAGAAGGCCTCCTCCTCCCCATAGCCGAGCAGGTTGATGTCGTTGAGCCCGTGGCCAAGTTCACAGCGGCGCTTCAGAATAAGCCTGGGGTGCGAACCGTCTTCAATGTTGGTCTACAAGACTGGCAGCCGACTGAAGACGTGCGGTATGACCTGATTTGGGTGCAGTGGTGTGTGGGCCACTTGACTGACATACAGCTGGTGGAATTTCTTGGCCGGTGTCAGGAGGTCCTGAGCCCAGATGGAATTATCTGTTTGAAAGAGAACCAGAGCACAAAGGGATATGATGATTTCGACGAAGAGGACAGCAGCGTCACCAGGTGAGGTCTCCGAGGGGAAGGGCAAACGTGTTGGACTAAGTGGCTAATATGCTGGTAGGGAGGACACCAAATTTCGGAGCATCTTTGAACAGGCCAACTTGAAGCTCATTGCAACGGAGCCGCAGAGAGGGCTTCCCGAGAACGCGACTATGAGGCTTCTCCCAGTGCGGATGTATGCTTTGAAGCCAATGGCTTGATGTGGATTGAATAGACGTTGATAAGCGCTTGGACCGTTTGAACCGCGAGAATGCTTGCGATGAGAGGTATCGAAACCATTATAGACTACATTACGAATCACGACGTTGATAAGAACCTTAAACTTACTATTAAATGGCTAGTATAATTTTATACATGAAAATTCATCTCCACCCTGCAAACTCGTCTTCTACTCCCTTTGCCACACTCCGCAGCTCAGTGTAACATCAGCTCAGCTTCCAATGACCCCTGTAACACAGGCTTCATCTGTTGTGTTTAAAAAATCATCAAATCAAATTGTAATCACATACACCACTATTTCTTGCTTTAAGAGGACGCCTCGGCGTGGCCCGCATGGGTTGGGCTTAGTTAACATTGACTTGAGATTGCATATTAGTTAGAGTGCTTTGGAAATGATTGAAGCAGCTAAAGGAACGCTAAAAATACATATTTGAACAAGTTCATTTCATAGATGTTAACTTGAATCCTTCTCCGTATCGTTCATGGAACTCGGTGTGTCGACTAACTGGTTCCCTGTCAGCTGGTCCCGTTGGAGTGCCCTTGCGTGCAGACGGTTGTTCATCATACACATTCCTGATGGTGACCGTCACCATGTCTCGCGATATCTGTCGCACTGTTTCGTCATTCATGCGCCCGCCGATCTGCCTCGACCTCCATCCTAGCCCTCGATTTGTTCCATGAAGAGTCTTTTCGTCAGTGGCGACCATGACTTGGTGAGCGTCGCCGGTCGCATGGTTCTCTATCACGCTGGTTTCTTTCTCAAAATAAGATCCTGCCTTGGATAGGATATTCATGGACTCAAAGGTTGACTCCCACTCTTCTCTTAACCGGGCAATATCGGCGGCTTCCTCTGGGGTCGAACTTGAGGCCTTCATCTTTTCCGTCAGCCGATTGAAGAGCAGCCTCTCGTGTTCCTTCAGTTTCGCTGCCATGCGTGTAAGGCTGTGTTGGCACTCTTGCAAACCCTCGTGGGTGATTCTCTCGGATATGGAGGCGTTATTAGAACTACCAGCCGTGCCCGCGGCAGGATCTCTCGCATACTTGACTTGAAGTTCTGCGATGTGACTGGACAGCTGGGCGACAATTGCCAGACTCTTTTCCGTGCTCAATTTTTCCTCCTTGATCTGCATCAGCTCAGACGTATCTAGAGTAGAATCTGACACGCTCTTCCCAAGCAGGTCGTCAAGCTTTTCATTTATCTCCTCGAGACGATCTTCAAACTGCTCTCTGGCGCTACATATGAGATCATTATAGCCCTCTATGTTTTCAGCCGTGGCGGCGGATCTGCGACTGCTCAAGATAATAGAGTTAGATATGTTATAGACAAGGCGCAAGAAATGCGGGTAGACTTACAGGTTTGCATCTGTGAGGGCAATTGTGATGGTCATCTTGTAGCCGGCGAGCAGTCGCCTGAAGCCATCCATATCTTCTCCCATGTATCGCAGCTTTGCCCAATCTCTAAGACTGGTCCGAGTGGCGGTAGATCTTGACGAGACCTTCTTTATTTGCTGCTCAAAGGCTTGGCAGGCCTTGCCACACTGTCGCAGAGGCACCTCAAGCGAAGAAAGATCAATGTCGGTTGTCGCCTTGACTGTCTCAACCAGCGAGCCCAGCACCTCACTCAGGGCGCCCGCTTCCTCCGCGAGTTCACGCACACGTTGTTGGTGAGATTGATAGCTGTTGATTGTCTCATAGAGGGCGACACTAGACTGGAAGGCGAACTGGCCCAAGGCCAGCAGTCCGGATGCTATCCCGATAGCTTCCGCCATGATTCCAGTTATCTCGGTGCTAGCTAATGAAGATGTGGAATTGAGGATATGTCGAGAGCTCCCTCTCTTTTCAGCTCGTAGAATGGGGACAGAGGATAGATAATGGCCCAAGAGGCTCTTAGGCAACAGTTCGTCTCTGGTTAGGCGCCGGCCATGAGGGCCGTTTCCGTCTCTCTTCTTACTGGTAGTGGAAGCGCCAGGCTTAGGCGCCAACAGAGCTGTCGAAATCCACTCTTGTTCCGTGGAGGGATTGGAACTGGGAGATCGTGGCAAAGATTGGCCCATTTGACTTTTAGTAATAGCCTCCAGATCTTGGTCTGGCGGCTGGGCGCTTAGTCACATCCCCGCCCCCAAATCGTCTGTCTGTAAATAGATGTAGATGGACATGCAGGTGGAATGCGATGCGTCGTCACTTTGAGGTGGTTAGCATGTCTATATGATCTGGAAACATTGTATTTTCTTTACAGGTCCATAGGCCACTCAGATTCCATATTCCCACCAGCTGCGGCAAAAGTAGAGACCATTGCAACCTGGGCTTAAGTTGCTCTGATGAGAATGGCCGAAATTGAGTTTGGTCGCAAGAAACCGTCGTGCGAAGGTAAGCAGAACACAGACTGCTAATGATAGAGTCAGTATGCACATATAAAATTCTAGATGTTAAAAGCTTGTCAAATATCAGGAATAACATATATCAATATTATAGCTGCGGATCTTGACCACGTGCCAAATTGCGGGTGGTACACCAGCTGCGCCGTGCTTGAGACGAACACAACGTCTTTGCCCAGTCGTTCACTTTTATCATAGATAATGGTGGATAGGAGATTTTCAAGTTGCTATGCTGTTAATAGATCTGCAGGCCATTTCATAACATTCTCGTCTTTAGTTACTGATCATGTACTAGAATTACCGCATTTCAGATGGAGGTGCTAGTTGTAGACTCTCTGCCCTCCCCCATCTGACTTCCATCGCCTATTCACGTTTCCATCAACGTCTCATAGGTGCCAAGCTATCTTCTGTATTTCGTCTTCTCATCACAAATCTCTCATCGGACCCATCAGGCCCTTTAAAATTTTCGTTATTGCTGCGCCGCCAGCCAGATACATTCTGGACTTTGCTCCTTATCAGAGTCTTAAAGTCTTGTCTATCCGTTCTATCTTGATTCACCATTGTCGCTGGATTCCATTCCTTCCATCGTGTCTCGAGCGATGTCCGACCATTCATATGGTGGAATGTTGATGGCGAATATTGATGACCTCGATCTTGCATTCTGTGAATCATCCAGTCGCGGATTTCTTCACCTTTGTAGCCATAAATCCACGCCAGAGACAGGACTACTACCGTCATCGGTACTCCGGTAATCCAAAAGATCTGCTGGTTCCAATTCGAATCCCTCACGTCTACCGTATTCATGCCGAGGAAGCTTGACACAAATGATAGCGGCAGGAAAAATAGAGTAACGACAGTAAAAACTCGAATCGCTTTTCCATGGTCTTCTTCCATGATCTCAATCGTTTGCTTCACTTGATCCTTCAAAATCCAGAGTCTTGTCGCTAAATTGTCAATTTCTCGCCGTCTTTCTATCAGTTGATGTAATTGAACATTGCCGTATTGGACTTCCGCCCGAAATTCTCGGAGCCGCGTCTCTGTAGTAAATCGGGAAGTAAGAGGATCGATAACAGTCAAAACGTTATATAAACAGCTTTCTTGGCTGTCGGCCAATTTATCCAGCGCTTGAAGCTCTTCTTCGAGGCCGTGAATATCCAAGAAAACTCGTTTCCGGGGCCGGTTATTAGCTTGGAAATGAAGCCTAGAAGTGTACTCTTTATACAGCTGCAGAAGAGTATCCTTCACATAAGAGCGACCCATAAAAGATAGCTGCAGCAGAGGCCGTTGGATTCCTGACATGAATGCCAAGGCGAGAAATTGGACGCGGACACTCTCAGCCTCGAGCATCTCTGAATGAGACCCAATGCCGGATAGGAATATGTCTTTCTTGGCGCTCTCTAAAAGATCTATGATGCGTTCGTTTGCGTCCATTTCTAGGGACAAAAGCTCTTCAATCTTCCGATCAATGCGTTGAATCAACGGGAAATTCTCCAGTGAACTTCCACTGATTAAGTCTCGTCGCCGATTGACAAGAGACAGTTGTTTTGAGCGAAAGACGAACATTTTGACAATTTGTTGAAATGCGTGAGTAATATTCCCAGACAGAGGGGGCGTTGATACTGCATCGTTTGTTGAGGAATCCCTCGCCGTCATATTGTGCAATTCTCTCACGTAGTCGCTGATATAAGAAAGCTCCTCGATAAAATCTTCCATGATCCCCAAGAGTCCATCTCGTGAACTTCGCATAGGGTAACCATCGTGCCAAATGCGATGCAGCCATACATAGCAAGGGTCGTCATATGGCCGCTCGGAACCACCATGCTGGCAGTCAATGTGCTTTTCGTGCAAATGATCCAGGGCATCCTTGGCTGATTGGTAAGACTTTGCGGCCTTGCAATCTCCACAAACCAAATAGTGTATCTTTCCTGAGATTGGCTTTCGTCTTTTGTGCTCCGTTTTCTTGACCTGGCTCGAGAAATTACGTATGATGTATGTGCACTCAGAATCATGTCCTCTCTGACTCTCTTCCCAGAGAAGTTGCTGCCGTCGATCAAATGACATCAATACCGGTGAACTGTGATAGACATAGAAGATGGAAGACTCTCACCAGGCACATTATATCCACACAGCCCCAAAGTCGTTTCATTAAGGTATGTATCCTGGAGCCGCCCGTATTTGGTATGAATGACCATACAATCTGCTGGCTCATGCCAACCAGTTGTTTGACGAGTGCTTTGTCGTGGCTTATGAGACCAAGAGCCTGCGTTTGGTGAAATTTTGTTTCTCCATTCGAATGTCGGTCTGGTGAGCTGTTGGTCGAATTGTATACATCGTTAGGCATGGGCTTAGTGTCGCTTCTCTGAACTTCAGCGTTTGTCGGATCGTTGTCCACGCTTGTGCTAAGCGCTTCCAAAGGTTCCGCATTGGTCTCTTCGCTCTCTTTATCCATTGTTTTAGCTTGATCTGCAGGCGAACGGAACTTTAATATGTTAACTGCCCTCAAATCAACTGTTTCTTGGGTCCTCAGCTTATTCGGTTGGATGAATTCACCCTGACCGATGTCCAAGTCCTGTTCCAAAACTGGCTCGTGAAGCGACTCCTGTCTCAATACTACGTCATCCATAGTCAATTCTGGAACTTTAGAATAGTACCTGCTGATAGGATCGTCGGATATCCGCTCATCAATTTGATCAAGAAGCTTAATCAGGATCTGCTCTGGATTGTCGTGAGATGAGAATGTACTTATCGCGCTGCCTTGTTTCCAGAAGAAGAATGGCACAGCTGTTTGTACGGGTAGCGTTTCCACTTTGGTAGCATTTGAACTGCCGTAAGGAGACATCTCTGCATTTTCGTGGTAGTCAGAGTATCCTATTTGGGGGTGAAACCGGACTCCTGGTCTCGAAGAAGAATCGTGGGCCAAATTTGGACTGTCCCGCTTCCAAGCTCGTCTTTTTCGCGCACGAGTTCTTCCACGCGAATAGAAGGAATTGTCTGTGGAGCTTGAGAGAGAACGGGACCGCGAGCGAAGCCCCTTGTATGAATCGCTTTGCGGAAAGCTGGCGCTATGTCTAAGAGAATACCCTTTCTCTGAAATATTTTCCCGGTTGTCGAATTCAGGCGAGATGAAAGGATAAAAATGGCCTCTCTGGCTCTTTAGCACCAAGTCATCATCATCATCTAGGTTGAGCTCGGATGTCGTATCTTTTAAAGTAGCGTGATTTGGATCGTCGTATGTGTGTCTATCGGGTTTGTCCTCATCAGAAGACTCAGATCCATCCTCTATCTGGACTTTTTGATATGATGTTGCTGGTCTATTTAATTGACTTGCAGGTGTCTCTTTGTGTTCCACTAACTCATCATCTCCTTTTTGAGTGTTGGGATTCTCAGCAGAACTGACTGTATCTTTCAGCCATAGTACATCTGGGGCCTCTTCCTCGGATGTCTTGACTTTGCCGTCGTCACCAAGATAGGAAAAATGATCTTCGAGATGCGTGAGGATTTCTTTAGTATGATTGCTCATATCTTGAGAGTCGCGCATCGATGTTGTAGCTTGCTCAGGCTTTGACCAATTTTCGTCGCTGCTGTCAAGCGTAATGATTGTAGGGAGACTCTTATTTTCGCGTTTTAAGTAAATTTCGGCTTCTACTCCGGATCTTTGATCTTTGGTCTCGGCGGGTTCGCTGTACGATCGAGTGCTGATAGGAGGCCTTGCATGTCTAGGCGGTCTTGGCGTTGAAGTTCTTTTCGATACCGCTCTTCTTTCGCCAGAAGACGAATCTGCATCATACCTATCCTCAGAATGGCGTGATGTGCTGGCCTTTGAGCCGTGGCGACGGTTGCGATGTGCGTAATCAAGTAATAAAAGTCTTCTAATGCCCGAACGATTGCTGATCCGACTAGAAACACTCGATGAGCGCGATGCTGGGGTCTTTCGTTCGACCAGATAAAATTTAAGTACCGACGGCTTCGTTGCTTTTGCGATTTCGACCCATCTTTCCGCCGTTATTACTTCGTCTGTCTCGTCCACTAGCTCATGGTCCATAATGCTCATGAGATTACCGTGAACAGTAAATATCACATGTCGAAAGAGATCTACCCATGGCGTCTTTGACGATATACTCATGCTATGCTGTGAGCCGTTTGTATCGATAACTTCAATCCTTAAGGGTTGCTTGAAATAGTCGGTACGTTTCTCGATTGAACCACCAAGCAAATCGTCCGTTGGCCTGTCTGAAAGGGTTATCAGAATATCCGACCCTATTGCAAGACACCACAATTGATTGACATATAAGGTATCATTTGGTTGACTGCCCACCGGCATCTTGTGTATAACTTGATGCTTGCCCCTGCTTGTGACGACATCAAATCCGTAAAGGTTCTGAAGGAGAGTTCGAGGATAGTATTCATCTCTTTCTCGAGACCCGTGGGTATTTCTCGATGACGCCAACTCCACAAATGGGAACGCAATAAAAATGACAGGTTCTGTGACCACAAAATTGTGCGTGTCGTGAGGCATGTGACGGGTGCCAGTAAAGCGCACAACCGAGCCCGGCTCGATGTATGCTCCATTCTCTGCTTCTCGGAGAAAGGACCTTTCCACAGCTTCAAGTAGTAAGATGGCGACTCTTCGAATATCTCCATTAATTATTGGGCAGTCCATGACGAGTTTCTGCATCATCATTAGCCAGTGCAATCAGGAATAATGAGCCATGACATCCTCCTTCTAGAATCTTGACGCTCATTGAAGAACGTTGAACATGGCTAGCCAAGGCGTCAATTCTCTGAAGATAGCTTGGGAGACGGTATGATTACTTACAGCCATTTGGCTTGCACTAATGCCGAATCTTCTTCGTCCTTGATGGGGCCTTGTGGGCAAAAGAGCGTAATTCTTTCTTGTCCCATCTCACCTATAGAATATTTTATTGAATAGATCGATTGAAGATGTGTTGTACCAATCTTTTTGTCATAGCTCTTTTCTACTTTCCACGCCGAGTTTGAGTCTGTGAGATTTGTGTAAGGAGGCACGCTTTGTTCGTTGTTGCTTGGGAGAGTCACTGTGCACGACAGGCCAGCGTCTTCGACTTCTTCAGCTTTTTTCCCGTCATTCTCAATCCCTTCAACAAAGCTGGGTCTACTGCTGACATTTTCGCTGGCAATATTATCGCCACTGGGTAGGGGTGGTGTGCCTGATGAAGCGTTTCGAATGTTGTAAGATTCTGTGCTATAATGGGGCTCCCAGGATGCTGAATTCTCTGGTATGGGTATTTCTTCATAAGAAGAATCAAAATTGTGTTTATTTCTATAGTTATTTTCGTAAAAGGGACTGAATTTCGGTTTGGGTGAGCTCAGCCGTTTACTGTTGGAAGTCCCAGCAGAGATACCTCTGTGTCTCCGAGGCGGCTGATCGCCGCTGTGCCGACGGCGTGGAGAAGGTGAACTGTCCATTTTCTAGTTCGAATTGTTTTGTAAGCCATTTTTCTAATAACAGGAATTGCGGAAAATTGCGGCTCGTTAGTTTCGCAAAAAGAGTCCTAGGATCCGAACCTGTATGCATATCCCGGGCTCGTGTTTGCACCGTGGGCTTCAAAGTCGCGGTGTATGGCAGCTGGACTTTCAAGAGACAGGGATCGGAAGATGGGAGTGTGTACTCATTGGTCAATCTCTAACTCGATAGGCAGATTTTGACATATTAATTCCTGCTAGCATTAGTCCGGTAGCTGAGACTGCAATGCCAGTTTGATATTAGACGAGTGAGCGGGGATGACAGCCATGCATCGCAATCCTTGGAGGGGTTTATCGCTAGGCTGCCGTCAGCAGTATTGTGGGACATGTGAGAACATGCACCTTTATATAGGTAGGTATAGGTAGAGGGACGCAGAAGCGCATGAGTTGCACGGAGTAGACCTCACAATGGAAGAATTCGACTTGAGAAATTTCGACCTAGCGGTACTTTTCTTTATTTTTTATTTTTTGTTTACTTCTAGGGAGCCGGACGTTCATTTCGATAACCAATGTCCTCATTTGCTGCTCGGTCGTCATCGATCTGCAGTCGGGGCGATGTACACGGCCTTTGGGAAGATCGAAGTCAATGTGAGGTTGCAAGTTCTCGTTGAAGAGGCTGCGCGGTGCGTCGAATGCAATCTACTACTCCAAGCTGTGTACAATTTCGAGCCTAGTTGGATCAGTGCCGACAAGGACGGCAAATGGATGTGCGTCGAGAAATGGAGCACTTACACTGTCAGACTCTTCTCAAGGAGGATCTCAATTGGCTCATTTCAGATGCTGCACCGATCAAAGGGTATGCCACGCAGGAGGTCTTCTTCAGCTCATAAATTTTCCTATGCATTTATTTCTCCCTTACTGTAGACTGACCACATTCGTATAGATGAACCTTTTTATGAGTCAGAGGATCCAAACCCTGAGTCTACGGATATCCTGCGAAGACCCCGGGCTCAGGCATTGGAATTCATCCCAGATTCATCTTCCAAAGCTGCTATAGATCGCGCCTCTCAATGGCTCTCCCACTGTCTTGAGCACGATGAGGCATGTGAATTACCAAATACGGGGTTTATGCCCAAACTGCTTATAGATGTCGGTTCTGAGGATGACGCTATAAACCCATTCCTCTATAAACCCACTGAAGTGACACCATACGCATGTCTAAGCTACTGCGGGGGATCCGATACCGAAGATGTTTTGCGGACAACTGCAGAGAATTTGGAAGCGCACTATGAGTCGATTCCATGGTCCAAAGTGCCTCTTGGTATAAAAGACGCCATTATAGTCTGCCGCGGTCTCAAAATTCGCAGCCTATGGGTAGACTCTTTATGTATTATCCATGATGATTCCGTGGCTTGGCGCAGTGATGCAGCAGAAATAAATCGCATTTATCTACACTCTCGGCTTTCAATCGCAGCTCTTGAACCAGCAACATGCAAGTCACGATTTCTGGGACCCCAGAAGTTTGGTCACCCTGCCTGGCAGAGTCGCTTTACAGCCGACACCCCGCTTAACTCAAAGGAACCACCTCTTGAGATTTTTGTGAGACCATGCCTTGGACAAATTCCTGAGTACAAGAAGGACTTATCAAGAAGCTCTCTCGATAAGCAAGGATGGTCTCTTCAAGAAAGTCTACTACCAGCCCGTCGGTTGTGCTTCAACGGCAACGAGATGATGTGGCAGTGTCTGTGCCGAACAATATGTGAATGTGGTCACATCCTGTGGAAGCCTCAACCCTCTGGATTTGGGCGTTTAGGGACGCATCTCAAGTCGAAGCGTTTAAAAGCAGACGTGGTGCCCTCCGACCCACAGCCAGCATGGCAGAGCTGGCATCAATCTGACAGATATTACTATCGTCGAAGCGGCCCCGGTTATCCCCAAAACCCATATAAAAGATGGAGAGATATTGTAACGGAGCACACAACGCGCAGTCTTATTCTCCAAAAAGATAGGTTGAATGCTGTCGCTGGGCTGGCTATGCTAGCTCGTGAAAGTCTTCCAGATAATCCGCAAGATCAAGCATATGGACACCCTGAAGAGTATCTGGCGGGCCTATGGAGAGGAGAGTTTCATTACGACCTTGCATGGATGGTGAAATCACCCATTGCGGAGCAGGGCATAGCGGGGAAATCGAGCATCCCAAGTTGGTCGTGGGCGTCCGTTAACGCGCCTGTGACTTACAAATTCGACGACCCGGTAGAAACTTGGAAGCATACCCCTTATCTTATAGAACGCGTCAAGGTGGAGAGTGTTACATGCCTGAGGGAAGTTGTAAACGAGGAAACAAGCAACGTTGTGAGTGGCGAGGCCATCTTGACAGGTCTGGTATCTCGTGTGAAGCTAGCTGTGATGCTTGACTCGGGCGGAATGGCCAAAGCATATGTGAGATCTGCAAATTTACGCTCCTATAAGGTGAAACTGGACCGACCAAGAAGCTTGACAATTTTCTCTAGAGAGTGGCAGAGGGACTGCTGGATGAAAGGTACATGCCAGCACGGAGATGGCTGCTGTAAATGGACGATGGCGGAACGTGATGAGAAGCTTTTGTGCCTTGTGTTGTTTTCATGGACTGCACCCGTCAACAAGAACGATTACTATGGTAACCCGAGGCCAAATATGGGACCGGAACCCTGGTTTTTGGTGCTGAAGCCGTCTACTTCGGTTGACGGCGCATTTGAGAGGATAGGTATTGGACATCATGCCCACTGGGACATCGAGAAATGTAAGCTCTTTGAGGATGAAGAGCTTGCTACAGTGAAAATAGTTTAGACTCTTTGGGCAATGCAATTTGACCAATCTGTACACATATAGGCTACCTAGTCAAGTTGAGGACAGAAAAACCGCGACCGAGAAGATTTCGAGCACCCACGAGTTAAATCATACGCCTACAAAAGGAATCACTACTATATCTACATTTCCCTATTAACTGCTACCATATTTACATTTCCCTATTAACTACTACTAAATCTATATTTTTCTAGTAAATGCTACTACTTCGATATTTTTCTTACAAATGCTAATTTATATCGTAAAGTCCGGGTGATGGCAGAACAGGCGTTCCCCTACAAAAGGATTACTCGATGAGTTGATTAGGTACATATTGCTGAATGTATGTACCTATTCATTTTGCGGTCTCGCTTTTTCTGACCTCCGCTTGCTAGTGTGAGTAGACAAAATGCATATACAAGATCGCGCTTGCGTAACAGTCAAATACATACAAACGCGACATACATATTCCATGATCTTTGGAAGATCTCCATTTTAATGTCACCCTTTTCATATTTACTCAAGCATATAACGGTCATTTCCCCCATTTATCCACTACCGCAAGAATCACTCGCTAAATCGCTGTAGCATGCGAGCAGAGCCATCTCTGGGAAAATTCACCTGGATCTAATAACCCGACTTATAATTATCTTCAAGCATAATACATTCATTTTCCTCCAAGGTAGCATTCCTCTTTGCAGTTTCTACTCGCATCTCTTTCATGGTACCCCCACATGAATTTTGGCAGCTGCTTACTGTCCTTGGTTGGCGAAGTTGAACTAAGAGCAATATCTCGTTTTCCATCAACATTTGCGTCCGTGTTTCAGAAACTACAGCACCACGGATCATAGAAGAGCATATGCTTTTAGAATAATAACAAAAAATGAACCAAAAATCACATTCAAGTCATGAACCCGCTAGAGACACAAGCTGTTCTTGCTTGCTCAGCGCAAATTCACTAGGACCAATCATAGGACTGGAAAAATACAACGGAAATGCACGAACGGTTACGACGGAATGTAAGACGAAGATTGTAGATGTTTTATCTCGTCATTTGCCCCATCGGGATTAGCACACGAATATTAATTAATATCGCAGTGCGTGACTATAGACGAGGCTCAGTCGATGTGCGGGCAACTGAAGTCTCTACTCTTCCGATATCCAAAGCCTGGCTGCAAAAGCCTTCTTCTCTGACCGTTGCATCGTCCTTTGTCGTCGCATTAAACTCTCAATAATGCTTCTCTCCCTTGGCTAGGCGAGAAGATGGCCATGGCGACGAGCTTCGCGACGACAGGCCGCCTTCAGGTGTTGCGAGACCCAGGTGATCACTTTCAGGATGGTGTTGAGTAGGACAAATGAGCAACAAGATCCAGCGCAGTGCCTCTTCTAACGTACAAATTCTAGCATTGTCCTTATTCCTGGTATAGGAACTACATCGCCAGAGAATTGGCCGTTTGCCGACCACGAATGGCTCGCGAGCCTACCTGGTTCTGGCGCGGGGGCTCGCATTCTCGCATACGAATATGCTTCTCCATTTGCGGTCACCAAGCCATCATGGGAGTCGATTTTGATGTTAGGCTATGATCTTCTCCAACATTTACTTGATGTGCGATCACAGGCAACCTATAATTCTGTAAGTGAAACACGCGGACTTTGACCACTACGGGTAATTTTCTGATGCACATGCTTTAGGTCGACACAAAACCGATTGTGGTAGTCTGCCACAGTTTAGGTGGTATTGTAGTCAAGCAAGCTTTGTGTGTTGCCAACAAACAGTTTCCTCGTTACGGATCGATTGTCAATGCCATAGCTGGTGTCATCTTCCTAAGTACGCCGCATCGCTATGGAGACAAGGCCACGAGCTTGTCGCGTTTTCGAGATGTACTGGAGGCGACGACAGGAAAAAGCCTAAAGATTCCGAGCGCAAATATTGAGCAAGAAGGCGCCATTTTGCTTGATCTGGCAGATCGATTCGAAGGAATCTCGTTTCGTACCCCCATACTGTCAGTATACGAGCTGCGTGAATCGAAAAACACCTCAACGCCATTACGCCCAAAATACCAACAGGTAAGATATAACCTTTGGCGACATATTCATGCTAACTTAAGATTCTAGCTGGTCAACCGCGAAGCTTGCTCGACCCATGCCCCAATGGAAACAGTGATTGGGCTCAATCTCAATCATAATGACACATGCCTTTTTACCAAGAGCGTTGGAGGCGAAGGCCTATCTGAACTCAACAAATTCATGTATGAGACTTTGCGTGATGCTGTGCAGCTCGTTGCAATTCGACTTGAGGACCGTATGTAAACAAGGTTTAAATCTTGTAAAAGAGAGTGCTAACAACGCCAAGAGGAATATCAGTACGCAACAATGAGTTCTTATTCGCCCACAATAAGCGAAATGCCCCTCAAACGTGAGTTTATGGCTCATGGTTTACCGAATTGTTATACTGACGCCAATTAGTTGAACAAATGGAACTTACCGAATGGCCTTCGAACAACGCAACGGAATGGCCGTCCAATAGAGCAACCGAAGGAACGTCTCTATCAGGCTTTGAACTTGTACATCCCTCGACACCAAATCCAGAGACACGTAAAACTCTTCATTTGCCGTGTTTCCTTCTTAACACACATACTTCGAATGCCGACTTTTGTGGCCGTGAGGATATCTTGGAGCGACTGGCGACCGAACTATTGCCTTCTAAAAACGCTGTAACAGCATCCGGAACTGCTCTGCGACAATTCGCTCTTTGCGGGTTTGGAGGAATCGGAAAGACTGAGATAGCTCGAGAGTTTGCCCGACGGCACAGAGAGTCGTTTGATGCCGTGTTCTGGGTCATAGCGGATGAGATTGCAAAACTTGATCAGCATTTCCAGCAAATCTCTTTGGCATTGGGGCTTGAGACTTCGGCCGAGTGTAAAAGTCAAGTGGTAAGCCGAGAGATTGTGAAAGGATGGCTCTCCAACCCTCGAAAGAATCTGTCGGGACTGGACGAGTTTGCTCAGCCCGGTCAAGTGAAATCAGAAGCGAACTGGCTGCTCATCTTCGACAACGCAGATGATCCCATGATCCTAGCTGACTACTGGCCGCAAGGGAGCGGATCAATTCTTATCACTAGCCGTGATCCATTGGCAAAGAGCATGTTTACGAGGCGGCCTCAGGGTATAGATCTCGGTCCACTGTCAGACCAAGACAGCATATCTCTATTCAATCATCTTACTACGGCTTCTAATGACGCAGAAGACGACACCGCACGGAAAATCGCCGATGCACTTGGCGGAGTGCCATTAGCCATCTCTCAGATGGCAGGTATCATCCGCCGCCAGGACCTTACCTTGGATGAATTTCTGGAGCTCTATGCAGATCACGAAGAGCATGCCAGCCTTTATGAGACAAAATTTGACACTAATTTGATCACCTATCGCTATTCTCTATCTACTGTTTGGGCATTTGAGAAACTGAAACCTCACGCTCGGCATTTGTTAGAGCTAATCTCATTTCTTGATCCTGATGTTATAGGAGAAGACTTGCTGATGGCGGCGTCTATGGAGCTGTTTTCCGACGGCGCACAATTCAAGAAGAGTAATTACATGGAAGCTCGATCCGATCTGTTACAGTCATCTCTAGTCTCCAGAGATAAGCAAAAGCAGCAGATATCAGTTCATCGCCTGGTACAAGATGCAGTTTTAACGACAATGGATGTCGAAAAGAAGCGATTCATGTTCGGCCAAGTTGCTCGAATCCTTTGGGCTGACTGGCCATCCGCAATGCCTAAGCCATCAAAGGAGCCAGAGCTACCCAAGCCCAAATCAAGTGGCGGCAGATTACACGTCTCCAGATGGCCCGTTTGTGCCTCAATTTACCCTCACGTCCTCAAGATGCACCAACTTTGGTCGACAATGTCAGATCTTTCTGAAGCAACCAGCATGCTTTTCTCAAAACTCCTCGTTGAAGCTGCTTGGTACGTATACATAATACATTCCCAGATTTCTAATCTTTATATAGCCTAACGTTACTAGGTATCAAAAGGAGCGGGGACGGACGAAACATTTCGACGGCTTCTTCTCTACAGCCATCCGCATATGCGACCCATCGACACATCCGGATCGAGATGCTCTACTGGCAGATATTCATTTTTGTTTAGGGGCTGTTGCCATGGATGCAAGCGATTTTAATGCAAGTCGCATTCAGAAAGAGCTCTCTCTCGAACTGGTATCCAAAATTTGCAAGACATTGGGAACTGAAGATGAGAGATTATACCTCGCTCTCGCAGAGCTAGGCATCTCGCGCATCCAGGATAAACGATACGAAGAAGGTGAAGCTGCTCTTAAGGAGGCGCTGCGCATGCGTAAAGCGCTCGGCAACTACATTCCTAGGTCGGGCGAGGCCAACTTAAGCTGGGCTCTTCTCGCGCAGGGCAAACTAGAAGAATGCGACACACTTCTTCTGGATAGTTTGGCGGGTAGAGAAAACGCTTTAGGGAAAGATGACAGGGAATCTGTTCGAACTGGACTGATTCTCTATGCACTTGGCAACCTTCGCGCCGCTCAAGATAGGTGGGAGGAGAGTTTCGAATACCATCAGAGAGCATGGCGCCATATGCTTGCGACAGTAGGGGAACGAGATTTCTACACAGCAAATGTCTTCCACAAGTTGGCTGAGCACTACATTCGCTTAGGTCAGAACGAAGAGGCTATGTAAGTACCGCAGTATTTAATTTTAACAGCAATTCTTTGCTTTCTAACGTGTATTAGTGCAATGATCAACTGGGCGCTAGATATTTGGTCTGTAGATCCGACAGCGCATAAGAATGAGATTGCTCGCACGACTTTTCTCAAGGGAAAGTTGTTTGAAGCGACGGGCAAGGCACAGAAGGCTTCTATTGCTCTTAGGGTTGCCTGTCGCTTGAGAAAGGAGATTATGAAGGAAGATCGCGATGCGAAGAGTTTGACAACTAAGGATTTTGACGAAATTGTTGCTTTTTGGGCTCGTTGATAATACTTTCTTTGCTTGGTTAGTAGTAAAAAATGGGATACTCATTTTCAGAGGCTGGAAGAAAAGGCTGCCTAGGAATATCTAACAACTATGAACTACCTCCCACCGACACTTTAGCCTCTAGGTGGACAAAAACTGATGACATGTACACAGGATTGTCTTTGTACTTCTCTAGGAATACCCGAATGGCTTTCTCCTTCATCTCTTCCAGCAAGTTTTGTGTACTTTCAGGATCGTGAGGTTGGGTAGTACCTATAATCGCTCGAAGGGCGAACCCTTCAAAGGCTGCCCAAAACCAAGACACCATAGCCTTAGCGTACGCAATACTATGTTCCTCAGTGTAGAGTCCTTTTTCCTTTTGGAATTCCAGTTCCTTCCAGAATGGATGTATCACCTGAGACTGTTCTGTTTTAACCACAGTCCATTGCCTGATGACTTCCTCTGTGGCGAGGGTGGTCTTTATATCCTCAGTAGTCCTGTAATACACGGGGAGCACGCAGGCTTCGATGGCTTCCTGGCTTAGCTTTCCCTCCAAGAACATTTGTGACATAGCTGATTGCATAGCGTTGCGAAGCCCCGAGTTCATAAAGTCAGGATTGTCAAAGCCAGTGGCTAAGAGGGATAGCACAAGTTGACCCCCTGGTACAAACTCTGATGCCCGCAGTTGCAAAAACTTCTGCAGATCTGTCTGTGCCTGCGCTCGAAGCTTGCTTGTAGTTTCGCTAGAGTGCACTGCTGTAAAATGGCAGCCTGGGTAATTCGGGATCTCCTCCAAGTAATGCAGACACGTAAAGCAGTACCCAACGTCAAGGTCCTGGGTGGCATTTAAAGGCTCATAGAAACTTCTTGGTATAAAAGAAACGAAAATATTATGAGGATACTGCGTCTTATCCATATTATCTTGCCACCGTTTAATCGTAAGAGAAAGTGTATTAAAATCATTCTCGGGTCGGTCGTTTAACTGTATGACTACATTTGCCCTACTAGTAGCGCTAGGAGCGTCGAGGATAGTCTTTAGTGGCAGGATTCTAATGGCCGCAAGATTAGCAACTATAGAGAGAATCTGAGAAGCAGACCTACGAGTTTGCGCCATGGGACGCCCCGTATTCGATAACTCTTAGGATGTTGGTATTCGTTGACAATGAGTTTTGGGTAGCTTTAAGCGCCGCGGTACGCAAGAGGGGCAATGCTTCGATAAGAGCTTCCCTTTGTAATTCAGAGTGTGCGTTGTATGCCCCATTGCCCTTCATTGGGATGCTATAGTTAGACGAAATAATGGCCATTATGATAATGCTGATGAAGGCGTTGCTTCGTAGTGTGCTGTTTTGATATATTAGTTCAAGATTGTTTGGAAAGCAAAGTCTGTAAGATGTGTTTTTTATAGTGAAATAAAAATACTTAATAATTGACTTTAGGGTTGTATTTATATTTGCAGTATTTTATTTTTATTTTGTTTGCTTTTAATTTAGTTATATTTCTGATTCCTTATGTAAACGTAAAACCAAGTAAATTTCCACAAATACATTTGAACAAAAAGGATTATGAACTATAACATAATATACGATAAAGGACCACTTTATATTAATTAACATAAATTCAATTGCTCCCATCAAGTAAATAAATCCTGATTTCTCTTTAACGCATACATCTTTACTGGGAAAAAGTGATTAGGGAAGCCACTCTGAATTCTTGATGTTACCACCTGGAACCCAGCCTCACGAAACAAACTGAGATACTTCCTATCCTCCCTTATGCTCACTAATGTTAATAAGTACCTGTAATAAAGCGGACGTACTAGTAATGAGCGAACTAACCTTGTGACAGTACTATCTTCGCTATCAAATAAATCCCTGCCACTCCTGCTTAGGTTCTCTTTAATTACAAGAACGCCATCCGTCGGGTCCAAGGCGGTCTTGCATCTTTCTAGATACTGAATAAGCTGCTGGTCTGTAAGGTGACCGAGGCACCACTGATTCCAAATTAAGCCATATCCGACACCAAGACTTGGCTGCCACTCTTCTAGGTCGATGTTGAGAATATGTCGGATACCGCTAATGTCTTTTAGCTTATTAGTGAACTTCGATATTGGTTCAATAATATCGACTTGTTGGGCTACTTCTAGTAGAAGCGCTTGGGTAACTCGACCAATCCTGAAGGTATTACTAAGTAAGCATGCATATAATAAATCATTATAAACACGCCTTCATTGTTACATACCCTGCGCCTCCATCCATAGCACTGCTGAGTATACGTAAACCCGGTGCTGAACCAATTCCTAGCTCGGCTAGGAACATTCGAGAGTCATCAAGATCGACTTTTGAGATAGTAGGTACTATTCCAACCATTGATTGGATATCAGCATTCATTCCCTGCCAGTAGGCTCTGCCACGGTCTTTGTTGATAAATGAGTCTGGCTGATCTTTCTTTAATAAATCCATATTTAATAAACCTGTTATAGTTCCTTATAATACGAGGGGAAAGTAATATCCCACCTACCTTTATTTATAATAGAGGAAGACCGTAAGCAATATAAGAAATGTAGTATAGTGAAAAGAAACTAGTTGGGGCCATTTGTTAAGCCCTGGTATTACGCCAAGGAGTAACTTAGTAACAATAAACCTTTTTTAAGGCCTAGTAAAAATTCTTTGCATAGAGCTAGTATTATAATGTACTTAGTGTAAATGAAACCTTACTTTTGGTAGCTTTTTACTTATGGGATATTATAAATAGGGTTGTTTATGGCAGTTATTAGTTTAGAGATAGAGAACTTCATTTTAACCACCTATAACTTACAAGCCATTACATATTATTCTTGCTCGCCACGATCTCGCTACTCTATGTTTGTCGTCCGGCATGTTTGGAGGAATGTTCATGGCGATGGGCCTCCTAAGAAGGGACACACTCAAGCCACGGAGACGCTTCTACCTATCCTCTTAAACCACTTCCATCGATTCATGGAAGCTTCGTTGCCCTGCAATTGAAAAGTTTGCTCTATCATGGGACCAGAATTCATGGGACGACAATTCGGGTTTGTCTAGTGGTATGCTGGCTGAGGAATTAAATAATATTCAGGAAGCTTGTCGTGACGATGGCATTGAAGGAATTCTAGGTCATCTTTCAGATATTATGAACTATATCGTCCGAGCTAGAGGAGGAGATGGTGCAGCAGCAGTGGTTGGATATTATCTTTAATAAAGTTTTCTTAGATAAGAGGGAGTAGTCATAATCACTTTCACTAAATTATATAGAGTATTTTCATCCTTTATTTCATCTAAAGATTAAATATTACTTGCGCAACCACACACTCCGTGTCCAAGATTGCTAGCCATACGCTGAATATCTAGAAGGTTTGAGTCTTGTTGTAAGTATTCCAGCCATCCGTCGTATATGAAGCGGCAAGGATCTTTATAGGCCCAAGAGTCAAGAAAGTTTGATCCAATAGCACATAAAACCCGAGTCACTACATCCTCAGCTTCAAAAAACTTTTTAAAGTCTAAGAACTCCTTTTTGTTTGCTGAGTTTTGATACTGGCGTTCGGGGTCACGTATACCGCAGCCAAGATCTTGTTGTAAAGGGATAAATGGCAAAAGTCCTCTATGGGAACCACATACCATACGCAAAAGATCGCCTCGATACTTAAGCTTATAGTAGCGGGCGCGTGGACTCTCGCCTATAGCCTGGCTAATATAATCTGAAGATGCTCGTAACGCAATAGGACTCTTGCTTTGCTCCACTGACACTGCAAAATGCCATGTTAATAAGCGTCGTAAGAGGTTCGATTTGTTGCCAGTATTATTGCAAATACATATACCTTTATCTAAGGCTATTTGCTGTGTTTCTCCAGTAAGAGTTCTGTCGATTAAGGCATCTCTAAGATCAGAGCTGAGGATATCTTTATAGTCCTGTCGGAGTTTGTATACTTGAGCGAAAGCACTAGAACCTCTCATGGCCATGGCTAGACGGAGGATCTTAGCTTTTGGTGGATTGTCCTCTTTGTATCGCGGGACGAAGCAGCTTATGGGCTTGATCTGCAGTTCTCTAATGACAGCAGCACGTTTGAAATCTTCGTCAGTCCTTTGTCGAGTATCAGGGGTTGTATGATTCGTTGATCTTTGATGAGTTGCACCCGTGCTGCTAGCTAAGGGGAGTGGCGTTGAATCCAATGAAGACGAAACCATTTCAAACGTACCCCCTCCCGTTACCCCGTCTTGGCTGGCGCAATTTGCTGAGGCCGTGTTGGTGAAAGCAAATGAACTAAGATCACCGACTGGGTTGGAATCCCACGATTCTGTAAAGATTTGTGTTTGCGAAACTTCGCTGACGTTTGGCACCCAAGGATTCAACGGATTTGCTATCATTTGGAGCTGTCTTGGTTCCGTCACGCAGCTATTAGCCCACGATTGGAGCACTGACTGCAAAAGCTGCAAATGGTGTTTGAGATTGCTTGCTGCTATAGCATCATCTGGTAGAACATAATGGGCGAAGTTCTCGAGGCTAGAAATAGAAGTGATTGAAAACAAAAGATAATTAGCACATTCATTATGATTTAGTCCCTGAGCTGTGACTCCTTAGTAAATTGACGTGTTTGTAAAGCAAGTAATAACTCTAAGGACGTCTAAAAGTCTTACCTGCTATAGCGGCCATTTTGAATAGCTGAGTAATAACTATCCAACTGGGAAACTATGACTAATTAACTAGTTAGAGAACTTTGTATGGGGCCTTTGGCCCGATACTTAAAGCTATATATATTACTATATAGCGGTACGCACATTATTTTAGATGTATATGCGACTTGAGGCTTAAAATGATCCTCGGGATTCGAGGTGGGGTATTATTTGTTAGGGAAATCTTAGTGAGGTGTCATCCCCACACACCATCTAAAAGTCCAGGCAAAAAAGCTCCAAGCTGAAGAGCAAGATGTACAAAACTACACGGCTGTGTTCCCCGGAGAAAGCAATGGGTAGGTTAGTTAACACAAACTAATTTGAGTGTAGAAATAGATGTTAGACATAGTCCTAAAGGGACTACTAGCGGAGACAGCGGCTTTATTGCTGCCTGTAGAAAATGGGAAACGCTTGATGTGTAGCGCAGTTGGAGAAGGGGATGTGAATTCTGGCCGCGAGGTATATAATATAGACAACTCAATTTAAACTATGGATAATCCGCAACGCCGTTATTGGACATTATGTCCACCATATGGCCCGTAGGCGCGGACTCTTTTCTTTTCTTTGGGCGCATCTGAGTTGCACACCCACAGCTTGCCTAAGAGTACTGGGATGACTCAAAATGGGCTGCAACATAACCCTTGGGTGGGCAAAGCACACTTCAGAAAGGAAAAAAATGAATGAAGGAACGAATGAATAAAAAGAAAGGATTCAACCATCCCTACTAGGCATTCGGCTGCTATACCCAATCTTATAGCTATCTTGTAGAGTACATGAGCAGAATAGTACTGTCGCACCTTGTTCTTGTCCCATTAATGCTATTTGCCAAGTCTCCCAAGATTTTTAAAACAGAGACTCGGCTCTTCATTGAGCCGTCTTGCTTTATCTTCCTTCTATTGATAAGCGAGGGAACTTGTAAAGGTGGGATAATGTAACGTTTCGAACGTGGGATGATAGAGAGTCGTCTGCGCAATGAGATATATCACTAAATGGGATACTTGAAACTAGGGTTGCACAATTAATTAGTAGTCATTTATTATTTGTTACTAATATTAATCTGCAACCTTGCATGAAAGTTCAAATCTGCAACTCTTGGTTACCTAAAGCTCCCTGAAGTTGGGGATAAAAAAAGCTATAAATAAGGAGAATTCCTCAGCCTTCTTTTAGCTGTCAGTAATTATCCTCAGTGCTTTCTCACAACCTACCCTAACACAACTGAGCTTACTTCCATCAAACAGTCTTTAGTCAGACACATCTACACAAGTCCAATATGCCCGGCAAACCAGAACCTACCGGCGGCGAAGGCGGCAATAACGGTGGCAACACTGGTGGTAACACTGGTGATGACAGTAGCTCTACAAGCTAGATCAAGAGCTTAGAATGTACAAGAGAGGCATAATACCCATTCTTGTTCTGGTAAGAGAGCCTCCTTGACCAAAAAGTGTTCATACTGCATAAATATGATCATTTCTAACATAACCATAGAAAGCATCGTCAGGAGGTAAAGGGTTGCTGAATAATGTAGTTATAGAAATATCTATCACTAATTAAACCACTCGTTCAGCCATTCATAAATTCTGCGTGTAACTCCTTGCGGGCTGGCCTTTTAGAGTTCGACCGATCTTATACCGTATTCCATGCTGCAGGACTCAACGATATGTTGCCACGTAAGATGGAGGCTTACATCACGGCTTGATCATCAGGCACACTGGCCGCTGCCTAACATCAACACCAGCAGTCCTGAGCAAGACCACGTCACCAATGACGGTATTGTGCCACACGTTGTTGGTTGGCCTCAGCCAGGGTAGCTTTTTCGGTCTCCAAAAAGGTCTATTTCATGGTGGTTGATGTCTCACCCCACTCGCCATGTTGCAAACGAGGATCCGAACAAAAACCCAAGCTCAGTGGGGCAATGTACATATCGCCCACCGATTAATTCACTAAGGTGGCCGTCGGCACATACGGGACCGATGATGGATGCTCAGCTGCTATGAAAAGGCCAAGGGTACACAGCCAAGGAGGATTCGTTTTACACGTGAATTTTAGCATAGTAATAAGCGGAGGGCCAAGATTCGCTGCAGGTCACCCCACATTGACTCCATAGCATCACCGAGCGTATCATTGTATTGGCTTTTCTCCATGCGCTTTGTTGTTAGATGGGTGTATGGAGTCGGCTTAAACGACATTGACAGCTTGACAGTTGCTCCTAGACTAAACTCGAAATTGCAAAACGTACATAGACGGGTCCTCCCGCAGAACCCCATTTGTTGGAATGAGCGGATTGGTCAATTAGAGCATAGGTAGGAATCAGGTTATAAAGAGCCTTGTATTGGTACAAAGGAAAATGCCTCATGAGCGGCTACATGTACTTATGGCTACTTACCTATGTATGTAGCCTAGGCCCGTATGAGCTTAGTAGCGTAGTACGCCCACATTCCAACAACATTGAAGCATACACGTATTACGAGTACATGTATATTGCATATTCTTGAGGGGGCCATGCACATGGGAGAGAGAGAGAGATTATGAGGGGGAAGCCGACTTCCCCGAAAACTGTCGTATGAGCAAACACAGCCCTTACCATCAGAAATCGAATGTCAACAATAACTGAGACTCGTTCCATAATATAACCCTGCCTTGACACCTTTATTCATGTCGGGAATTGAGATCATCGGTTTGATTTCTAGTATTATCACACTCGTTGATACAGCTGGCCAGATTTATAAGGCGATAAAAAACGCCGAGAATCTTCCACCAGCATTCGAAGAAGCCGCCAGGCGACTCCCGCTTATTCATTCCACCCTCAAAGTTGCTCAAGATCGTCTCAAGAAAACTGAAGATACGGCGACGTTTGAAGCTTTAAAGCCTACTGTGGAGAACATCAAGAAGCAAGCTGAGTCTTTGACCAACATCCTGCAGGAGATCGCTCTGCATCCCAATGGCTCGAAGCTCCATCGTTACCGTGTCGTTGTGCGTAGGCTCGGTAAAGGTTCCCAGGTCGAGGACCTGATGAAATCTATGTTGGGAGATGTGCAACTCGTCGCGGAGAACCAGGCCATCAGGGCAGCTACGGAAGCACAGATGACTGAGCTGCTTGAACAGGTTCAAGCACTGTCACCCATGGCATCCCCGCCTGAGACCCCCGTACCTAAAGACTACAAGGCCGCAACCGTCAGTTATTTCGCCAACGGCCAGCAATTCAATAATGTGGGCAGCGGTACTCAAAACAATAACAGTCAGGGAGGCAGGCAATATTTCGCTCAGTCAATGGATTTCAGAGCGGATTGACTTTGGCGTCTCTGGACAGCCGCGGATGCGTTTGGTACGCAGGAATATTGATACCTATCAAATCTCAAACTTGATTTGCTGGCAAAGCAACAGCTTTTTCATACAGATATACGCAAGCACCAATAGAATATGAATTTGGGATTATTAACGAATAAACTCTGGATTTTTTCGCCTTCTAGATCATCTGGAGTCTCATGGTGCAACCGCGCGAAAGCATAGAGCCACGAGTAAGATGCGTTTTATCTAGTCTTTGAAGTGCATGATTTCGGCCTGGTATTGGCGGCCTGTACCCGTATTGTTGAATTGCTTGCCTCGACCCGTGTTGTTGAACATATTGCCTGAACCCGTGTGTGAGTACCGAGGATTCGACTGTGTTTCTGGAGTTGAGGGCTCCATGGATGCGAGCTCCTGCATAGCCTCGTGTAAACTTGTGAGCTGTGCCTGGACTGTTGTTGCGACAGGCTGGTTGGTGATGGCGATGGCGCCCGTTTTCTCCATGATATCTAACATCAGCGTTTCTACCGCGCTGTCAGGCCCCAGCTCCCGCACCGCACCAAGATAGCAGTTGTTCGCTGAAGTATTCAACGAGGCAGTGACTTTCTCGAGGATGTTACCGAGAACTCCGATCTTGTTACTGATGAATTCGAGCGTTTGGGCCGGTATTTCAAAGGGAGTGCGCAGACCTCGATACAACAACTCATCTGTGAGGGCTTGAAGAACGCCCTGGACAGTGATGCTTTGCTGGAACGTTTTATGAAACGTTGCTGGAAGGTCTTTGTTATCCCTGATATACGCGTAGGCTGAGTCGATAGTTTTCATGGCCGCGATTATATCTTCGAGAGCGGCAGCGTTGTCGGATACATCATCGATGTCGAGAATCATCTGATCGTCTGCGGACATTATGGACGCGTCGATAGATTTTGCTTCTGGTGTTATATATCGTAGCGATATGGCAGAATCCTGCCACCAGTCGAAGTGTAAGCGTTAAATCCCAAAAATATACTCTAGGGACAGTGTCATCAGGCTATATCGAACATGGCAGTAATGTTTGAGCCATTTGTCTCTGCAACGAAATGACCTTGGCTCTTCTGTGGGAGATACGAAGATTTAAGTCCGGGCTGAGATTTGATGATGTGCAGTAGATTTTAGGGGTAAATGGTACAGGTACAAATTGGGCTGTTAGACTTATAAAGTGATTCAACTGTAAGTTAAAGGCTATTTAGCGCCTCCCTGAAATAAATTGCGTTCCATAGCTCCATTAGGCCGCTATTTTTACTACCCAACGCTGGCTGGGTTTCTACGTGTAGGTTGCTCGGCCTCGACTATGTACATGTAACTACATGTACATGTAGGTTATAATTACCCCTGTGAACCAGATGACCAAACTTTCCAAAGCTGCCTCCGTAATATGCAACACTAAGACCTTTCCGGTAATATCTGTAAATGCCCCTCTTTGTTACGCTGCGCTCTTTTCACTGCTCTACCCTTGACGCATGCAGGGAGGCCGTGTCCGAGAGTCCTCGCCCTGTTGGGGCCCGCGCAATAACACAATCCTCTAGATTGTGGTCTCAAGGCACAAACCAGCACCAGGCACAAACCAGCACCAGGCACCCGAGTTGCCCCGTCTCCTTGCAAATGCCCCGTCGTGTGCGGCACGTCCATTAACGACAAGAAACTAATGTTATCACCTACAGAAGTACGATGCTGAAACGAAGAGCAAGCATGACTTTGCAAGGCCCTTCGAAAGTTGCACGACTCGACGGAGACCAATATGGCAACGAGGGGGCTGGCTCGCAACACAACAATACGGGAGCTGGCAAGCAATATATTGCTCAAAACATATACATTGATCAAGATCGCAATAGTAAGACCCACTCTGATATCTTCATGACGCCTAGTGTAGCGCCTCTCTACGCATAACTGTTAGTTGACGCGAGTTTATCACTAGGTCCCAATACTGAACAATTCGACTGTCTCCAAGATCTGTCTGTTACGGATCCTCGCGATGAGAAAGCACGGATCGAGGATACCAAAGGGGGCCTTTTGGTTGAGTCCTATAAGTGGATTCTTGAGCATGAAGAATTGTAAGTCCATCACAGGCTCTTGTCACATTGTTCGGGTCGCTTCAAGTGTAAGACAGACCGTATATCTGTTCTTGTGGTTTCATCTTGTCGCTTATTCCTTCTAATAACCCAACCATATTTATATGGGAGACAACAGCTGACTACTGATTTCCACAGCAATCGGTGGCAACGAGACGAGTGCAGCGGTGTCTTTTGGATCCATGGCAGCCCCGGCAAGGGCAAGACAATGCTCCTCTGTGGGATAATCGACAGTCTCTGCCAGCCGGCCGCGAAAGCCCATCTTCCATCGTTTTTCTTGTGCCAACACGACGACCCACGACTCAATGACGCTACAGAAGTACTCCGGGGCCTGATATACCTTCTTGCCATCCAGCGGCCATCTATTTTACAAACCATACAAGAGCGGTTTTGCGCCGGTGGCAGAAACCTTCTAAAGCACCATGATCCTTTTTTAGGCCTATCAAAAGTTCTCCGTAGTATACTGACGTTTCCGACGGCAGCCCCGGTGTACCTCATTGTCGATGCCCTAGATGAATGCCGGACAGACCTGGAGAAGTTGTTGGATTTCATTCGAACGACATCAACGGCACCATCCACGTCTGTTAAGTGGATTATCACAAGTCGCCACCACTTTGACGTTCAACAAACAGTAGAGCTCGTTCAGAATAAGAGCATACTGGATCTTGATACTACCGAGGCCGCAATCTTTGCCGCTGTCAACAAATTCGTCGACCATAAAGTCTCGCAGCTTGCTCGAATAAAGAAATATGCGTTGGAGTTGACAGAAGCAGTCCGTAACTACTTACGTGATAATGCTCAGGGTACGTTCCTCTGGGTTGCGCTCGTCTGCCAGGCCCTTGGTAAGATAAAACCATGGAACACACGCTCTCAGCTTTATTCATTTCCCGCCGGGCTCAAATCTCTGTACGAGAAGATGATGGATCGAGTGATGGCATCTGATGAAGGGGATCTTGACATTTGTATGAAGATCCTCGCTGTCGCCATGGTCGCGCAACGGCCTATTAGGCTGGCTGAACTTCCCTCTCTCGCTGACCTGGGCGAGGAGATCGCTGGCAATTCAGAATGGCTCGGGGAAGCAATAGGGCTCTGCGGCTCATTCTTGGTTGTCCGCCAGGGAACCATGTACTTCGTCCATCAGTCAGCGAAGATGTACTTAGAAGCCCATGCGAGCGATAGAATCCTCACGCCGAGCCGCTCCTCTGTTCAGTACAGCGTCTACTCCAGGTCACTGCGAACTCTGAGGGGCACTCTGAAACGCGATATGTATGGTATGGAGCATCCAGGTGTTTCCATTCGCCAAATCAAGACGATGGATCCGGGTCCGCTTGAAGCTGCGTGGTATTCGTGCGTGCATTGGGTTGATCATCTTGGCGCGATTGACAGCAACAGTCAAGAATACCGCAGCGCACTCTGTGATTTTGGGGACACACATTTGTTCATTCGAGACTTCTTTATCTACTGGTTAGAAGCGTTGAGCCTATTAAGAAGCATGACAAGGGGCGTGATGGCTTTGGGAAACCTTGAGTTACTAGTTGAGGTGCGTCTCAGCCTAACAAATCTACCTGTAATCTTCTGGGTGATCATCGTGGCTAACACTAAAATGCTTATAGGGGTTCCAGGGTCAAAAAGAACTACTCAATCTTGTCAAAGATGCCCGTCAATTTATCTTACGCCACCGACAACTCATAGAGGTTGCTCCTCTGCAGACCTATGCATCGGCACTTGTGTTTAGCCCCACGAATAGCCTGGTGAGAACATCTTTCACTTCTGATGAGCCCAAATGGATAGAAATAAGCCCTGTAGTGGAGGATGGCTGGACTGCTTGCGTGCAGATTCTCCAAGGACACCGCGATTGTGTTACATCAGTTGTCTTTTCTAGCGACAACAAATACCTCGCATCGGCCTCTGTGGACCATTCAATTCGGGTGTGGGACGCCCTCACCGGAGAACACGTGCGAACACTTGAAGGTCACAACGATACTGTAAATTCCATCGCATTCCTGCATGGCAACTATCAATACATTGCTTCGGCGGCCGGCGATGGTGCTATCAAAATCTGGAAGATAGCCACAGGTCAATGCATTCAAACACTCCAGGGCCATAGTAGTAGCGTCAGATCGGTCGCATTTTCGCACGATAACAACTATTTAGCATCATCTTCAACTGATCGAACTATTAAAATCTGGGACTCTAACTCTTGGGAATGTTTATACACACTCAAAGGTCACAGCAACTGGGTCAATGCAATACAATTTTTACGCGGAGACAAGCGACTCGTATCTGCCTCAAGCGATTCGACTCTCAAAGTTTGGGATATAGCAACAGGCCGATGTGAAATCACCCTTGAGGGCCATAGTGATTGGGTGAATTCGTTATGTTGCTCAAACGACGACAGATTTCTCGTCTCCGCATCGTCCGATCACACACTTAAAATTTGGGACCACAAAGGCGAATGTGTGAACACCTTTACCGAGCATACCAACTGGGTTAACTCGGTAGTCATCTCAAATGATGGGAATCAATTTGCTTCTGCTTCTAATGACCAGACTATCAAGATCTGGGATATTGCTACGGGCACATGCATGCGGACGATGAAGTGTCAATTCGACAATGTCAACTCCGTGGCATTCTCATGTGACGATACCTTGCTTGCGTCGGCCTGGACCGACCGGTCTATCAAGATTTGGAAAACCAATTCAGATGACGACGGCAAGGAGACGGGAAACCATACCAATTTTGTCAACATCGTCATCTTCACAAGCGATGGCAAATATCTAGGATCCACCGCAGACGACCAAACTGTGAAAGTTTGGGATGTCGCTTCGGGGAAATGTATACACACGATAAGTGGTCACAGCGACTCAATCAACTCGATCGTATTTTCCCATAACGATATGTACTTGGCATCTGGGTCGAGTGACACAACGATCAAGATCTTTGAGATCGCCACTCAAAAGCTCAGAACGCTACAAGGCAATGGCGACGGCGTCAACTCGGCAGTGTTCTCACACAGCGACCAATATATCGCCTCAGTCGGCTTTCAAAGCATCAAGGTTTGGAGCGTCGCGAGCGGCCAGCCTATAGCTACTCTAGAAGGTCATTCCGATTATATAACGTCTGGAGCATTTTCAAAAGAGGACAAATACCTTGCGTCATCCTCGAATGATCGAACCTGCAGAATCTGGGACCTTGAAACGGCGTCCTGCATTCACATACTTGAGGGCCATAGCGACTACGTTAGCTCTGTCTCATTTTCGCGGGATAGTAAATATGTAGTATCGACCTCCGGCGATAAGACAGTTAAGATCTGGGACATGAATACGGGGACGTCTCTGAAGACATTCGAGGGACATAGCGACTGGATAACCTCCGCCACTTTCTCTAACGACGGCCGGTTCCTTGCTAGTACATCGACCGATTCGACCATCCGTATCTGGAATACTGCTACAGGCGAATGTGCACAATGCATTCGCGTCAAAGCTCCATTAACGAGAATTGAATTTGGCTCAGAGGACTCCTACATATTAACGGAAAGGGGTCGCGCCATAGTTAGAACTAATAGTATCCCCGAGACTGCCGACGTCGGAGACGGTGATACCGAAGAGAAAGTTTGGCAGGGTTATGGTCTGAGCTCGGACAGATCTTGGATCACATACAATGGCGAAAACATTCTCTGGCTTCCCTTGGAGTACAGGGTTACGTGTTTCACTATATCTAGCTCTTTGGTCTCAGTGGGCTCCTTGCTCTCGGAGGGCTCCTTGGTCTCAGTGGGCTCTTCAACTGGGAACCTTCTCATACTTGGCTGTTCGAACGATATATTGCCTGTCATAAAGTTCAGAGGCAAACACATCGCAGAGTTGTCACACGACGGAATGGATGATTGTTCAGATGACCCCATGCCTGGCGATAATGACACAGCAGACAACGCCATTTTCAAGGAGGGTGTAAAAGATGGGCGTTCTGAGACCGATGACACACCTACGGATCTAAATGGTCATACGCAGCTACATCTAGCTGTGCTTTCTGGAGATGAGCAAGCCGTGAAACGAATAGTAGAGGAAGGGAGAGTGACACTTGACAGGAAGGATGGGGACGGGCATACTGCTCTTTTCTACGCTTTCCAGCGTGGCGAGAGGAACATTTCACTGCTTCTTGCTCAAAAATGGAACATGCCTGATGAAGTCGTTCTTCAACATCTTGATAATCAATCTTACGAATACAATGCGCGAGCCCTTTTTAGCGCAATTAAGAGGCGCAACAAAGACGAAGTGGGTTTTCTGATCGAAATAGGGGCTGATATGGAAGCAAGGGGCTATGGTGACTGGCCTGGCTGGAAAGGAACTGCATTGCACGAAGCCGCGTGGTATGGAACTTTGGATATATTAAAGTTGATGTTGAGGAATGGCGCAAACAGGTATGCCAGAGATGTTGGTGGCCGGACTCCTTCTCAGCGGCCAAACTGGGCTCGCACTGGTGGAATATCCAGGTTTTTATCATAGTTTTACATAGACAATTACTCTCTTAATTTATTTATTAATTATTATTATACTTCAATACATAGAATTGTAGATAAGTAAATAATATCCTATCTTAAAAATATTATATATATATATCCAGTACTCCAACAGCCCTTGCGAATATCTACCTCATAATATACTCACTGTATTGAATAGTCTCTCTCATGGAGGTATTAGGTACCAATCCACTTCATTAGACCACAAGGCTATACCGTATGGTTTGGATCTTTATCATTTCCTCCAGCGATATTTCTTCTCCTAGCATACAAAAGACCCTTCCAGAGTCTCATCCAGTGCCGTTTCAGGTACCGATAGTCCCAGAGATAAAACACATAGGCAAACAATGTAATCGGGACACACAAGACAAAAAACCACCAAAATTTCACTGAATTCTGCCCTAGCAGATCGACATTCATTCCAAACAGACTAGAACTAAAATTGAGGGGAATGAAGAGCGTCGCAAGGATAGTAAGCTTCTTGACCCGTTCTGACTGCTCGATAGCTTTTCGAGATTCCTCAATCGTGGCTTTGTTCATTGCTAAAGTTATGCCGCTGGTGCAAAGATTTGACAACTCAAGGCAACGAATACGCAGCTCTTCATAGTCATCCAGAACGCCTCTTGTTGTAAAGGTGCCGTCAGAGGTACTGGATCCGAAATTTCTGACTGTGTCAGAATCGGATGGCTGCCGCCGCGTGCCAACTCCTAGACTTGGAGGCAATGGACTTTCCGCTCGGGCTCTGCCAAATATCTGGTTACTTCTTTCGGCTAATTTGTTTAATACAAGAGAGCTGTCTTTCAGCTGCTGTGCATGACGAGTGAGAATATTGGAAAAGTACTGAAGGGTTCCCAGCGCATCAGTAGAAACTCCCTCAACGATAGTATTTATCTGTATTTGGATCCTAGACTCGATAAGGTTCAAGAACTGAACTTCGGAAAAAGCTGCATGTGCAAATAATGGGATGCACATAGAAAGCGGATCTTGTGGTGCTCGACGGGCCAAGTCGACAAGTGCAACTAGTGAGTCGTATTGTAAAGGTAGAATAGCTGTACTTTGTTGTATTTGCGATGAAACATTTGCATCCGGATCCAGACGATTTGTGGTCGTTCGAAATGCCATCTTGGGATGGTGTTGAAGAACAGGAAGTGGTGTGGCTTTCGACTCAATATGACTCGTCCATGGTCCCGGAGGAGATTTCTCTAAGGGTCTACCTTGGTCCATCCAAGCAATAACTGTAGTCACGTTTCAGTACATCTTTTCCCTTCTCTTACATGGCCTAGCATCAGGTCTTACCAGCCCAGCCACTCTCCGTCTTGGTAATGCAGAGTGAAATCCATTGCTCAATCACAGAGAATGAAGAGCACACTGTGGAATATTCGCGCACCAACGAGTCTCCGCAACATACTCGAGTTGAGCCAAGTTGTTGTATTTTGTACGTCGCAAGTTCAGCGGCTTGTTCCGAGCGCTGCAGCTGAAGATCCTGTCCACCGAAGTCGTCGCGATGAAGGAGAGTGTTTACGCAAAGTCGAAACAAGTTCTTTGAAGAACTCGGAAGTGATGGCGTGCTGTATGCATGTCTGTCAATGCTGGCAGAAAGAAAGTCCATGTGCCGCCTGAAGAACTCCGGGTCGATGCCATATTTGCTACCAATTGCTGACACCCACGACGGCGAGATGAAGCCCCGAATGAAGACTATTTGCCCCGCGCCTCCCGGCGGAATAGATGTCACCGCGGAAAAGGCTTCATGCTCGTGCTGACCATACTGCTGCATATCCCACTTTCTTTCCCCACTGTTGTACACGATAACTAAGTCATGGGGCTCTTCTGACTTGGAAACAAATAGAGCGGCCTCTTCTCTCGGACTTGCTGGGTGAATCAAGCTGCGGTCTTGTAGCATCCATTCTCCAAGATCGACGAAATTGTTTCCTGGGAAGACTGAGGTGCTTGAATATCTCCTCGAGAGCGAGATGATTGCTCGGGTATAGTTTTCGGGCGAAGCTATCATAAAGTCAATAATTAAACCGTGTATTTCTGTTACTTCGATGAAGCGTTAATCCTTACAGGCGACCTTTCTGCGTTCCATGTCCTATTGAGTAACATTATTTGCAGACTGGGTGTCATATTACACGCGGCCTTGGTTCTGCACTTTGTAGCGCAATGGTCAACGCGGCGGACAGTCGTCGAACAAGGGCTGGGTAGAATAGTCGGGCTACATGGTCGAGACAAAAGCTGACACAGCGCCCAGCCTTTATATATGAAGAGCACAGCTGAACGAGGCTGTATCCCTCGGCAACCCGGTGCTACGGCCACCAGCTCACGGACAAGTGTTTGCGCCGATGCATGAGGCCGTTACAGGGCTCGGCATAACGAGCTGTACTGTTTAGGGCTAACCACACAGAACATAGGGATCACAATCCATGCAAGTGTGCGTCTGAAGAGAGTGATTATAGTCTATTATACTGTTGAACAAACGGAAAAGGCCGCGGATAAGCTGAAGTTAGTGGCGGGGCAGAGGCAAACCTGCCAGACGCTATCCCTGTCCCGACTGGCGCTTGCTGTTGGCGACCCTCTAAAACACGCAATATCCAATATATTTCCCCTATAATTAGTTCTGAGACGATTCCTAGTGGCATCGGCTGTGGCGCGACGGCGTCGGGCGCTAAAGTTGTGTTGGAAACTTGAGCTATCAGTCTCTCTGCGACCACGTGAGAGCGGCTCCTCCTAGCTTTATAGAGTGTAACATAGACTTTTGCTGTTGCTTACATTGAGTGTCATAGTTGGCTGGCCGACACCAGAATCTTTGAAGAGTATGATCTCCAAATCCTATGGCAAAAATCACAGCCTACCCTCAAGTCGAACTTGACAACCCGTCTGAGCTTCCTTCTTCGTCTAACTCCTGGTCTTGTCAATTTGGGTCAATTCCCGCGCCAGCCCAGTCAGGAATCATGGCTCCGCGTAAGACAGAGTGCGTGATCTCCCACATGTCATCCGAAGGTGGTCCTTAACAAGGTCATTATTGGTCATTCACATCAGAGTCCACGTAACATTACCACTATAGACAGAAGCTAAACAATAGACATGTTGTCAGCAGTTTTCCGCCAATCCGGGCTTGTATTTTTGACATGGACGGGCTGCTCATCAACTCGGAGGACATAATCACTCAGTCTATCAACCTGCTTCTGGAAAAATACTCAAGCCGGCCATTACTCGGACAATCCGTGCTCAGCTCATGGGTATCCCAGACTCTACAAATGGCGATGTCTTTCACAGCTGGGCAAAGCTGCCCATCCCTCGCGAGCAATTTGCCCGTGAATCAAGTGAGCAGATGCACAAGCTGTTTCCGAACTGTGAGCCGCTGCCTGGTGCGGTGAAGCTTTTGTCGAATCTGAGCCGTGCACGGAGTGCTTCTTTGGGGGACCCAATTGAGTTGGCTTTAGCGTCCACTACAAAGAGCAACAGCTATGAGTTGAAAATTACACGGCCAGAAACAAAGCGGCTACTTGACACTTTTCAGCCCGATAGACGGATTCTGGGTGATGATCCACGGGTTCCGAAGGGTCGAGGGAAACCAGCGCCAGACATGTATCTAATAGCCCTGCAGGCGCTAAACACGGCCGCCGGTCCTAACGCAAAACCCATTTTGCCTAACGAATGCTTAGTCTTTGAGGATAGCATCATTGGAGTTGAAGCTGGGAGACGGGCTGGAATGAGAGTTATTTGGGTGCCGCATCCAGATTTGGCAATCGAGTATCAAGACAGGGAGGATATTGTGCTCGCTGGAAGGACGGGATTGGTGGAGATTGGAGACACTTGGCAGCTGGGGGAAATTGGTGATGATTGGGCTGAACGTATATCGAGCCTGGAGCACTTCGATTACGAAAAATACGGCATTGATGTACCACTATAGACATTTTATAACAACTACGATTCGTATTGAACAATTTTTCCCAGTGCTTTGACCCTTAGTGCCAAATACCAACAAGTCAAAAATGACGCTGCATATGATGTCTCGGGGCAGACAGTCAACTGAATGGCGCCACATGTTTTATAGGCCGCTTGCCACTTCAAGAACATGCGACTATATCTACAGGGTATACAGGATCCCATTAAGCTCTTACAATTAGTTTCCTTTTGTTCTTTTGGCCTTTTTGTTCTCTTTTTTCTCTCTCTCCCTCTCTTTGTAGAGCTTGTGGCTCATGTCACGAACTGGCCCTTAGGACCATAGCATTTAGCTTGCAGGCTAGACGCTGCCAAATAATAGCGGTCCGCTAGATCACATGTGGTTATGGAAAGTACTTTCACGGAGGGATAAGCCTAGGATAGAACACTACATGATTCGGAAGTCAGCTCCATCTAAGAAAACAAGATTGAGTAAACCACCTAAACATAGTCTAAGGTAGATACGCGTTTCATATAGTCATATGGATAAGTCACAAAGCCGTTAGCAATGGTTTCATATGCGAACGAAGAGTTGAAGCTATTGAGTAGCGATAGAGGAGGAAGAAAGTGACCAGCATCGTACTCTATCAAATGTTGGACTCCCAATTTTAATGCTTCTCTTTGAACAATTTCATCACTTAAGTACTAGTAAATGAAGTGTCAAATATCGTTCATCTTCGAAAAAGTCTCGCTGACATCGATTATCGGCAGTCCAAGTCCGCCAAAAGCGAGAGGGTGGAAACGAGTTTCGAGGAAAGTAATCAAGACAGACCAACACAGAGAGGGGGTTATTTGGCTGCTGAGTGATGGAATCTTGAGTCTCGTATATAAAAATCGAATCTTCGATGCCCAGCGAGATGATCAAGAAGTATCCTCTGGTATGAGGGTATGAGGAGGTAATGACTCTGAGATTTCGAAGCCAACAGTGCTGCCACAAAAAAGGATACAAGACCAGATTACAGATGAGACTTGCACAAAAAAATTATATCTTCAGCTCTCACATTCAACACTGCTTGGAAAAGACGTCTAGGTGTACGTGGCATGATGCTGCATGTGAGAGGCTTGTTGTGGGGTACAGCCCTCTTCATCTACCGCCAATGACACGGAGAGAATATTGCCTAAAATTCTCAAATGTCGGTTCAAGGGCATTACCAAAACAGGTTAACCATTACGCTTCGTGCCGAATCATCCCCAATGCCGTGAGCGAGACTGCCAGCAGACGGCCTAATGCCGGTTCATTCGAATCCAAGTAAGGTATCGGGTGGTCGCGACTGACCTTTGCAGATCTAACGTGTGTCCGGCTGAGTAGGTGTAGATTAGCCTGCCAATAGTGAATATTTATGGCAAATGTAATACTCTAGGAGTCAAGAGTCCAATCGGGATATATGGCTACCATGAAATGTGATTTAGCCTAATTCTACACGTGGGAGTGTGAGGATGAATGTCTGGGGGAACGGAATACAACAGTAACTAGAACAAATTGGGGCCATTGTATGGAGTAAGGTGATGATGAATATGAAATGTTGGATAATTTGAACAACGTCAGTAAATAATGCCTATATAGAGCCCTGTTGAGATGCTCGATGCTATATAATCTCCTATCTGCCCCCAACGTCATCCATACTTCAAATAACGAGCATCCTTCACCATAAGTTTCTAGGTTCAACATCTCTATTATAAAGCCGAACATGCCTTCCGTTAAGAGCACCCTCGCCTTTTTGCTAGGCCAAGCTCTTCTTACTACTGCTAGCCCAGTAGAGGGTGAGGTTGTTCAGAAACGACAATGCCCGGGAATTCATGTCTTCGGTGCCCGTGAGACCACAGTAGGCCCAGGATATGGCTCCTCCGCTACTGTTGTGAACTTGGTCATCGCCGCCCATCCGGGAACTACATCTGAGGCAATTGTCTATCCAGCTTGCGGTGGTCAGGCTTCTTGTGGCGGCATTCAGTATAATGCCTCTGTTGTGGCCGGTATCAACGCCGTAGCCACGGCAGTGAACAACTTCCACAACTCTTGCCCAGACACTCAGTTGGTGTTGGTCGGATACTCGCAGGTTTGTCTCTCTTCTCTCGCTCTATTTTTTTTACATTAAACCAGATGCTTATGAGTTATATGAAAGGGCGGCCAAATTTTTGATGATGCGCTTTGTGGAGGAGGTGACACCGGCGAAGGATATCCTAACACTGCTGTTCCGATATCTGCAGGAGCAGTCGCTGCTATTAAGGCCGCCATCTTTATGGGAGATCCTCGAAATATTCACGGACTGTCATACAACGTCGGAACCTGCACTGCTCAGGGTGTAAGTATTTGCCGTGTTACGAAATTAGTCATCCTCTACAGAGTATTATTTTCTAATTTTCCACTTTTTACCAGTTTGACCCCCGCCCAGCTGGCTTCGTTTGCCCCAGCGCGTCTAAGATCCAGTCCTACTGTGATGCCCCAGACCCATACTGCTGCAACGGAAACGACGCAAACACTCATCAAGGTTACGGCCAGGAGTATGGCCAGCAAGCCCTCGCTTTTATCAACAGCAAGCTCTCCTCGGGTGGTACTACTCCCCCTCCGTCCTCAACGGCAGGCACCTCCTCCACTAAAACTGGCAGCTCCCCCGGCCCAACCCAGACTCAGTACGGACAGTGTGGTGGTATCGGCTGGACTGGTCCTACACAATGTGCTACTGGCTTTACCTGTAAGGTCCTGAACTCGTACTACTCACAGTGCTTATAAAGAGTATGAGAACGGTTTGTGGTGGAAGGTTGGAAGGAATCATATCCTCTTAGGACCAGCTATATAGTGCCTATCTTTGATGCTAATCAATATACGCTAGTTTGTTGCCTTAGAAATGCACTATGAGTTGTAGAAATATTTGGATGCTAGCTCTCTCAGTGTTAGGCCAATGAGAGGCAAATTGGTACATCTATGTAGCTGTTCTATTCAAATAGAATACTTGAATCTACTGGATTTACCGAAGATACTCAAGCCAACCTCACTCACCTCCATATTTTGCGTACGTGTACCAGATTCCACGTTCCATACATATTGCTTGCGAACTCAGAGTTATTCATATTCTTCTTTAGTAGAGATATTTGAAATCCTGTTTTAACTGTTCAGTCAATAGTCATTGGTAACCTATATCCCTTCTGTTTCAATAGGTACTGAATATGCAGTTTTATTCGCTACTTATCTCATGATTTACTTTCCCCTTCATTTTAACACCCCTTCTTCAATCGTAGTGTCTCAATAAACTTTACACGCCATATTTTACGTTATTCCAAAAGATAAACGCTTATGGAACCTTGCAACGGCACCAGTAGAAGTAATACTCACAAATGTTTTCGTGTAATTTGGTTGTTATCTAGTTCGCGCATCATAGAATTGCGGTCTCTATCTTATCCTCGCTCATATCAATCTTTTATTCCCATACTCCATTCCTCAAATAATTTTTTCACATTGCGCGTTCCATACATGTATGGTGTCCGACCATCATTATCTTCAATATCCATCTTCGCACCCTTCGTCAGCAATTCTTGAACTGTAGCTCTAATACCAGACTCTGCTGCGTATGATAACGGCGTTCTGCCCTTACTATCTTGAGCATCAACTTCTGCACCTATCTTAAGGAGCTCCTTGATGTGTAACCCTCTTCCATGGTTCGATACTGCATATGATAACGGCGTTCTACCATTATCATCTCTAGAATCAAAATTTGCGCCTCTCATAAGTAAAAGCCAAGATGCTACTCCATCGCCCTCGCTTGATAGTGTGTATGATAACGGTGTTCTGCCATTTTTATCTTTAGCATCAACTTCTGCACCTCTCTTAACCAAAAGCTCAACCACTGGCTCATTGCGATAGTATAATACTGCGTATGATAATGGCGTTCTACCATTATTATCTCTAGTATCAACTTCTGCACCTTTTTCAAGCAACAGCTTGACCACTGCTTTAGTGCCCGAGCTCCATGTATTTGTGCTCAATCTCCATGCTAATGCATGTGATAATACCGTCATGCCCACAGAATTTTGAAGATTGACATTTGCGCCTCTGTTGAGTAATAGCTCAACCATAGCGATCCTACCCTGAGCTGCTGCAAAAAATAACGGCGTCATCCCGAGGTTGTCTTTGGCGTCGATTTCTGCACCGCCATGAAATAAAATTTCGAGTACAGTCTCATTATCATTCTGTGCGCTATGATGCAATGGTGTTCTTTGGTCGTTATCTCGATCATTAATTTCTGCGCCATTCTCAACCAATAGTTGAACTGTAGCTACATTTCCAGACTGTGCTGCGTATGATAGCGGCGTTCTACCAACATTGTCTTTGATATCAATTTCTTCCACTCTCTCAAGAAAAAGTCCGACTGTATCTTTACTTCCAGACTGTGCTGCGTATGATAACGGTGTTCTGCCAACATTGTCTTTAATGTCAACTTCTTCCACTCTCTCAAGAAAAAGCCCGACTGTAGCTTCACTTCCAGACCATGCAGCGTATGATAAGGGTGTTCTGCCTGTTTGGTCTACAGTATCAACTTTTGCGCCTTTCTCAAGCAATAGTCTAGCTATTGCTTCATTACCAGATTGTGCAGCATATGATAAGGGCGTTCTGCTTATTTCATCTGGAGTATCAATATCTGCGCCTTTTTCAAGCAATAGTCTGGTTATTGGTTCACTACCAGAATTTGCTGCGTAGGATAACGGTGTGCGGCCTTCATATTTAATGTCGAATTCCACACCACTATCAAGTGATTGTTCAGCAAGTGAATAAAGGCCTCTCTCAGCTGCAATAGAGAGGAATGTGCGGCCATTTTCATTTGTGCCGTCGAGTTTTGCTCCATTGTTAAGCAAGAGGTCTGCAATAAATTCATGACCATTAGAGATCGCAGCCGAAAGTAGTGCTTGATGATCAAGATATGCGCCCTTGTTGATAAATAGTTTCAGCATGGATATATGACCATTCACAACAGCAATGTGAAGGTGATTTTGCGAATAGGACTTTAATTGGTCCATACTGATGTCAGCCATTTTCAGGCAAAAGGCAACAGCTAAAGTGGCACCTCTCTCGATAAAATGTCCGAAATTATATTCCAAAGAAACAAAACAGAAGGCCTGTCCAAAATTGTTTTTTTAATGCCATCATTATAGTAGTCATCGATGATTTCGCGAAATGAGGGTTCAATTTCCAAATAGGCATCCAAAAACACTCGAATTGATGCGGAGCTATTCGTCGCCAAGGCTGCAAATAGTGCTGTTCCGTAGCGTTGTTCTTCTCTAAGGAAAGAAATTCGATCGGGGTGAAGCCTGATTAGATAGCTCAAATTAAGCTCGGCCAGGATGTACAGAAAGCTCGTTTCCCATATTCCGTGTTGCCTTATCTCATATCTTTCGAAGAAATTGTCAAGTTTAATCCAATCATTCAGCGGAAACTCTTTGAGAAATTCAGCCTGGTTGGCACCACCAGCTTCTGCCTCATTTGCATGGTGCAAAACATTCTTTACGGCATACTCTAAGAATGGAAAGGAAGCCCTGGCTAAATGGCGTTGGTTCTCTGCTTCTTGAGATGCTGCCTTTCCCACAGCAGCTTCTATCTTGAAATAAGCAGGTTTGCCGATAGCAATGTAGTTCAAACAACACTGCTTCAATCGCTCGTGGCTCTCTCCATGAAGATCTGGGTGAAGATCAGGCCAAATATCCCTTAGTCCATTTTCTTTCAGGAGATAGTCTTTAACTGATTCATGTATGAACTGCACAGTCGGAACCTTTGACTTCGTCACCTCTGTGAGGCCTTTAGATGAATTTAGTATGAATCTTTCCATATCAGAAACAGAAAGTTGACTCTGGTTCCACTCATATTGGTCGTTAGAGAGCAGGGCAAAGTATAACTGTTCCGGTCGTAGTGGCCGTTTCGTAAAAAGCACCCATTGAATACAGAGGAGTAATTCATTGGCATCTTCACGGTCGCGTGTTAAAATGTCGCGGAATAACTCATGGAGATCTGCGGGGATCTCTTGTAATCTTCTCCTGAGTACATGTATGCGACCTCTATCATATTCCTTGTTTAGAATACCAACAACCAAAACAACCCACATAAAAACACCGGAGGCTTTTTCTTGAAGCTCGACGCGGATTTGATTCGCAAGGGCACTACTCCCAATCTTCAATTCGCTATTGATATAGCTAACCATGTCTTGGGTGTGTCCTTCCTGGCCTTCAAGTATCAAGTTCAGGCCTTTCGAAATTGAGATATGGGGGTAATGACGGCTTGAAAAGCAGACATGGAAATGTCCGGCTGCAGTCGTTTCACCCACGCGTTCAAAAAACTGTATCATATTCCGAATTTGGTTTTCCTCGCATTCATCCAAAGCATCAATGAAACAGACAATACTCGATTCATCAAGGTTTTGAATAGCTTGATCCAATATGCTCGTCAAGAGTTCCTCCGTCCAGTGGTACTTTTCTCCAGGTCGTGGCATTGGATTAGGTAATTCGAGGATATCTTGAAGCCCTGGTATTTTTTCAAGGAGTTGTAATAAAATTGATTGATACAATCCGGTCGTAGATTTTTCTAAGTCCTCTCCTCGTGCATTGAAGAAAAAGTAGATGATAATTTTATCTCTCATTGTCTTTTTAGCGCTATTGAGAGCAAATTTCATGAGTGTTGACTTTCCTGTTCCAGGTTTGCCTTTAATCCATAGAAATCCGGAATGCTCGTTAACCTTGGCCACGTCTAACCAATCGAGATATTCAGATTTACGCAGGAGCCACCGACATGTCTTGGCATGAGCGTTTTTAATAGTCATTTGACGGGCCTCAATCTGTTCGAATCTTAGGGACTTTAGTAGTGCGTCCCTCTGCTCATCCCTGATCGGATATGGCATTCCTTCTTGCTGGTGAATTTGATTTGAGGGCAAGCTTTTGGGGCTTTGTGGAGCGGCAGAGTCCGTTGGAGGGAGTCGGTCGATCAGGTCTTTGGCATACACCGCAGCCGCCATTGCGGCATAACCCTGCCACGCTTTATTTCTGTGTGAGTCTGAATAATCACATATACCTCGAATAACCAAGCAAGGAAAGTTGTTCATAAGACCGCCCGCCTCCATCTCAAAGCACAGTACATCATATTCCGAAGACATCTTATCTCGAATTATGGCGTTCTTCATTAACTGATTTGCAGAAGCAATCATTCCGTAGTGAATAACCAGGCTGCTATTCGCTTGAGTCCTTCTTGGTCGCACAATTAATGAGTCATCGCCACAAGATTTCGCACAATCAGGATCGTCGTTTGTGGGGTGAACAAATGTGTTAGGGTAGAGCCTGTCACTGCTTTCATGAGGCCGGCTATACTTCCCTAGTAACTTTGGATTTCTTTCAAGAATAGTTTTGATAGTCTCTTCAAGCTGATGGCCTTCCAATTCGTATCGTGCCTTCAAACCACCCACGGCGGTTCTGAGGATCGTGGGTGGCTGGTCTAGGAATCGCGTTGGCCGAAAGGGTTGACCTTGAATCACTCTTCCATAATCATACTGAAAAACACCGTTCTTGCCATTACCAGGAGTGCTGACCACAATGTCGCCTAAGCGGATGTCATTTCTTTCGCTGGGTGCCCCGCCTCCGATGCCAGCCATCAGACGAATCCTAATGTTGGGAAAATTATACGACATGTCTTTCGCAACAGTCGCTGCCGATGCTGTTCCATATTCTCCAAGGGGTAAAGTAGCAATAACAACGTTGTGCTTTCCAATGCGACCAAGCGTATAATCGCTTTGGTTGGCCTGAGACACTTTTTCTGGTCCTGCGTGCTTTTCATCAAGAATGGCTTGTGCAGCCACGTACTCTGTGGTCACAGCACAGATCCATCCAACTGTATATTCGGCGTTCGTTTTCTGCTGAAGATAATTTCCTCGCAAATTCTGGTCGCTGATAGGCGTCTTCAGTCTCTTTCCCCTGCCGATTGCGGCGTCTTGGTGGTAGTTAATGCTGAGAACTCGCTTCATCTTTCGTCGATTACCTTGTCTGGACTTAGTTGCGATTCCCAACACCCTGGGCAACTTATCACATACCGGGTACGTGTGTGCTAATAAATTTGTTTCACACAAGGGATGCATGGGCTAGGCTCCTCAAACGTAGGTATGCTATGAGCATCGAAAGACCGTTGCAGAGGCGAATGGCCTTGCTAAACTGGCTTCAACAGTTGGGCATCAAGCAAAAATAAAGCGACGTGCGATGCCGTAGTAGAGTCCAGCCTTGCGGCTTATATTGACAGGATTTCATGTCCGAAATAGAACGCGGCATCACATGACCAATGACCAATGATATGATGAGAGTAATGGCGGGGAAGCCCGTTATCATCGAACCATGCAGCTGTGAAGGTCTGATAGAGGCGAGAATAGCAAAGAATATATGTATATGATATTAGGCTGAGAATCAAATTTTATGTTACAGATCGAGAAAGTGGCAGCAAGTCTCTGTAATCACTACAGATGGGAATTATTGATCCAATTTTAAAGTCAAATATTCACCTGAAACATGAATTAGGAAAAGGAATATAGGGAGCGGATGTATGTCGAGCAAGCCGAGAACATGGAACGCTTCAGGCTGATATAGGCACTAAAGGTTCTATACCAAATTTATACATGTACTGGCCGTCGAACGTTCTATGGGTTTACAGATTGCAGCTAGTCTAAAAAGCCATCCATAGAATTAGAAGCATATTTCATGACCCATCAATCATTTCTTTTAATTAAAGAAATGTACTGCGTAATCAGCATCCAACAAATATTACAAATGATCTACCTGATCGCAATTCCAACAAATAGCACGGGCATAGGTGACTCCGTACCCAGCCAGTACCTCAAATTGGATCTTAAGGACACCGGTGTGATCAACCGCCAAAGATGCGGAGTGCTACACGGAAACGAAATCTTTACAAGCTTCATGGAGTAGCCGCAATAGTTGATGAGGCTATCTGTTGTTATATGTTGATTTCTTGCGCTATCGCTATTTTTCTATACCTGAACATGTAATTGTCAGGCATATGAAAACAGCTGTAGGCATCCCAGTGATTTTTAAGAAGTTTCATCAATTCGGTTACAGGCTCACCATCCTCCACGATCTTACCTGCCAATTAGCCAGACGTGTTACGATCTGGTCCACCGTAACAGCTAGATCCCTTATAAATAGCTGGTTCCATCACAGTAATTGCTACAATTGCGATTATTGGCCTAATCTTTTGCCCTGTTTGGCTCAACGGTTTGATGGAATCGTTACAAGACGGCTAATCTCGTAATTTTTTGTCGGTTTTCTAGCAAGTTCTCCTTAGCAATTCCCAACTCAACAAAAGCTTGGTATTCGTATTGTAAGAGTAGCGACACAAAAAATATACGATCAGTATATATGGGGTTCATGTATTCGCCTCCTAAAAAACACTCAACATAGATGACTCCCGATCCAAATGCAAAGTAGCTTTTTCGGAGATTTTCCTAAGCAAGGCTTGCCATCCTTTTTCTCATTCATTTGATATGTGATAGCTCAGTGATATAATCTCGGCTTTTATCACGATCGGTGCAATCGAACTCAGTTTTTCCCAACCTGCTGCCCAATTAGCAAGGGTATCCGTTGCGTATCCCAACCCTTTCCGACCCAGGGCACCTGTAGCTGATCAAATGGATCAACGGTCCTCCCTCCATTCAAGACCTTGGGGGCGGATGTAATTCGACAGGATCTTTATGCAGTCCTCTCATAAGCTCTTTGTAATATTTTAAAATCTGACTTAATTCAACATGCTTCCTTAGATGGTGAAAGCCTTCTGTTATCAGTCTTCTTTCTGCTTTATACTCGTCGGCATTTCTTTGCCGTCCATTCCAGAACAGCTGGGTTAATGGTTGCGGTAAGCACAAAGGGTGGAGCTAATGGATACATGTACCTTAATAGTACTGCCTAACTTAGCTGGATAATAGTTCCTGTTAAACAGGGGCCCTATTGCTTGTAATGCCGCTTGATCCGTAAACAACAGCCAATGATCAAAGAATCAAGGGTTAGAACCGATAGTGCCTCTGAAATAGGTGTAATAAGTAATGTGGGATCTATTTACGGGATGATAACGGAAGATTTTTCTCGAGAAACTGCTTTTATTCTTACACCAATAGCAAAAGAAAGTATTGACCAAGTTCCTAATAGGGAAAGAAGTCCTATAGAACAATTACCTACTTTACGTCACTACCCTATTTGAAGAAGTGGAAGATTTGTCATGACAATAGGAATATAGGCCTAGAACTTAGAGTTTTACAAGGCCGAAGTACTTGATCTCACTCACCGATAGGCTACTGCAATTGGGGTGGGGTGATATTTTGCCGATATTGGTTTGCTTTGATCTGGTGATTTTTATGGAATCAAGAGATGTTTGATATTCTTAATCTGGTGATGTGTATGGAACCAAGAGATATTTCTTCTCAATGGAACGGATGAATCACCCATTAGTAAGAACAGAGGTCAATGTGATGAATGGACTACAAGTGAGCTCAAAAGTCAATATAAAGTCACATTGCGAGGCATCATGTGAAAAGTATCTGAAGAGGAGCATCAGCACTGACAAAGGTGTAAATTGACTCTCAGTACGCTGAGTAAATGGTATACTCCCAATACCATTGGACATAATGGGTTTCGTTTCCAAAATAGTGCCACTTGTAGTGACACTGCTACTTGCACCACGCACCGCTACTTGCACCACGCACCGCTACTTGCACCACGCACCGCTACCTCTACGCCTACAGCCGAGCCTGCAACTTCACTCATCAATGACACTCTAGCAGTGAACACTACTGCCATTGGGTTTAACGCAACGGCGTTTGCCAATCTCCTAAATATCACGACGTTGTATAACATTACGACTCCGGAATAGAGATATTATAACCTATAGGTTTTAGGTAAAATAATAGCTTAGTTTTACCTATAGGTAATAAATAAATAATAAATAAGTAAATAAATTAGTATATACTTAATTTAGGTATTTATTTTAAGTAATAATATTTTAGGTTATATATAAATAATTTAATATAAGTATTATTTATAATAGGCTACCTAAAGTAAGTAGTATATAAAACTTAAAATATTTTTTTATTAATATTTTTTTACCTTAAGTAGTTTTAGTATTTTAATAATTAATTTTAATTATAATATTATAAATTTTAAAGTTAAAATTTAAGTAACTTTAGTATTTTAATAATTAATTTTAATTATAATAATTTATAGAATTT